>UCOJ01002550.1:0-10978 GCA_900474305.1 Cecidostiba fungosa
CACTGAACCTCCTCAGTGAGATTAGAGTCACATTGAGTATAGCCGGAAATTGGAGTCGCGAGACCTGGCGCCTATATTTATAAATTCGGTTTTCGCGATTTTCAGGAGTTGCATTGAAAATTTTAACGTCGGAAATAAACCAAAAATCTACCACGTTACAACCTATAAATCTACATGCGATTTTGAAATAGAAAATCTAAAGAACCACCGCCAAAGGTTGTCATATTTTTAAGGAATTTCCCTGAGTTTTGATTTAGAAACCAAATTTTAATAAAAATCGGGGGCATATAAGATATAGTTCTCAAAATGACTCAATTAAGAAGGTTGTTAAGTGTAAGCGAGCAGACTTTTGCCTGCAGGAGACCGTATGAGAGCAAGGTATCATGGGACTGCTAGATCCCCCTCCCCGTCTCTCTGCGGCCGTCGCTAACATCGCTCGCTTCTTTTAGAGCTCTCCAGAGACACACACGAGTTCGCGCCTTTTGTACTCAACTTATGTCGATAAATTACACTTGGCTTGATTTGTTTTTATTATCTTAAGTGTAATGACTGCTCAAAGGTCAACTCGAAGTGAATAAAGTGATTTCAAAAAATCTTGTGTACACCTTGTTTTCCCAAGTCCCGCCGGGTTAGACTTAAGCTTAATAGAGATTCTACAGTAAATATAAGTAACGATAAGATATTTCTATAATTTTGTCAACAGTCTGACATGTCCCTGAAAAGCATTTGCATACATTTTCAGAAAGCTAGGGTACCTTTAAGTCGAGAAATTAATGCTCTTATTTTTTGCAGCTTTACGAAGGCTCTTTTGGTAAATCGTGTACAAAAATTTATAGTATAAGACAACTATCTAATGAAAGATAAGAGCTCTTAAAAAATATCATTAGGTACTTCTAACACTTAAGAAAAAATCACTGAAAACTAAAAACGCACATTTAACCTAAAAAAATAATCAAAACAGCGTCTGCATGAAATTTTTTATTTTTAAATTAATGCAAACATGATTCTTAAATTCACGGATAAATTATTGTTTGTTGTAAATTTACGTATACAAGATTCTTAACATTGCATATTTTGGGAACAAATAAAAAGTAAAAAATGAGCCGATTTTGGCTAGTGTCCTAATTGTAGAGCTTTCATAAATTTTTGAAACCATAAATTAATGTATTTTGCAGCACCTAAATAGCAGCTTATAATAACAAATTCGTATTCGTAAAACATCTGATTTATTATCACTCTTAAGGTGAAATTTCACCATGTCACAAGTTCGCTTGGGAGAAGCCGGGGCAGAGCGTCTCAAGGTTGTGTGAATGGATTTATGTGCATGAGTTAATAGCGACTGTTTATTTTCGGGCAAACGGGTAAGGCGTCGTACGCAGATGGCGGAGCCCTGGTGAAGTCTAGCAGCGTTAGCATCTGATGCGGCAGGATCGGCGTTGCAGTGATCCGCAGAGCGTTGAGGATGACAATGGCTGCGTATCGCGCTCGGGATTAATCCATGCGCACTCGAGTCAAAGGCCCTAATGACGGACGGTGGCACGTGTTTTTTCCGGGTCCCGTAGTACTGAATCGTACTCAGTGTTATCTGCGAGCGTGAGGTTATCTGTATTTTCGAGAGTTTGAATTTCACGGGCGTCTGCTCCAGCAGTTGTGTGCGGGTGAGAAGTGAGTATGCATACGTGAATATCTAACGACAGAGAGAACGGTTCGAACGGGTGAGTCGAGAGCGGGAGCGAGAGGGACAGCAGTCCTGTCGAGCGACACCCAATGAGCGAGTACCAACGCGGCAGCACAAGGAAGAAAGGGAGACGCAAAGTCAGGCCTCGGTTGCTCTCGTCACGCGTGGAGCCGGCACTCTCCTGTCCTGGCGGATCCTGAGCAGACGTGCTCCCGAGATAGCTTCCTGGGTGTTTTGACGGTGTTTTTGTCTCTAGGACTTCCAGGATGGATTAATGGTCTGTGTTTCGTTTCCGATCTCTCCTAGAAGGCTTTTCTCGCAGGTGCGTAGCTCCACGTTCGGGTTTCGTACGATAACATTCCTTGTACGATCGGTCGGGCTGTCTCGTGCGCGGCTACCTTACCTGCGGCTCTCTCCGTTTAGTTTTAAGTTTATTGTAATGGTTAATTAGTTCGGGAAAATTGTGAGTTGGAGTTAGGATAAGGAAAACTTAGTTCGCGAAACCGTGAGTCTCGCTGTAAGTCATCGGACGCGGGCGAGAGCTGCACGTCGGTGTAGGATAACATTCGCCGGCATCCGATAGCTCGGGGCGAAGGTTGACTGGGTTCGTTTAGGATAAACGGCCGCGGAGTATCTGTATTATTCACACGCGGTCATAGTTTTAAGGTGTAATCGGTTTGCCAGCGATGGGAATCGGGTGTGTGATAAGGATTTAGCTGTCTTTGTTCATGGTTGTCTAACATGATCTTGGTTATCTTGCGATGTACGGTTGTTGTCTACATATTACGAAATTATCTGTAAGTTTTAGAATTGAATAAAACTGCGTTAGGTATAAGATTTGCGAGCGAAAGTATTATAGAGTGTTAAGTGATATTGAATAAATAGTTTAACTGAATACAACGTGTGGAAAATTCATCCATTCCGAACCGTCCTCTCTCCTATACCACACTGCGAGACTGAGTTAGCCGAGCGAACCCGCGTTTCATCGGATCCAAGGAATAAAGAGTCGTGAGACTCTGACGCTCATCTGCAAGCATCTGGCGCCCGGGCATTTTAGGCTGGATCACGACGAAGCGCCGGAATTTTAACGTTACTCAGGACGCTAGAGTAAAGAGAAAATCATACGTTACAAGCTAGTTTGGCGTTAATAGAAAAAATTAATTTATATGCTAAATACAATCGCAGTGCTAAACCTTAGAATGGTTCTTGCTCTTGATGCTAGCTGACGAAAGGATCCAGTTAAGTCGTTATTCCTGGAATTATGCAGTTAAGTGTTTGAACGGGAACTTTAAGACTGATACTTTAAACTGTTATATTTGACTAAATTGCATTTATCGTGTATTTTTGCTTGGACGACTAGGCTTAGATTATGCTGTAGGAAATTTGTCTTTAAATAAAATCTACAAAATAAAATATTTTCTGACAAGTCAACTACTTCTTAGGATCAAACACTTGGCTAAGTTTCTCGTTACCAGAAAAGAATAAGAAGAAATAATGAAAAAGTTTATGTGTCAAACGCAGAAAAGATGATTGAAGCAAGATCGATGAAAAGATTGCAAAAATGTAAAAAAAGTCATAGATTAAATATTGTATATGCATGGTAAAAAGCGCTTATCTGAAGAAAAAATAACATAAATACAAAATTTTATTGTAAATTGACGCTGCATGAAACAGAACATGAACATGCCTGGCTTTTTGTTTAAAGAGTGTGATAGAAGTAGTGTTGCGTATGTGTGAAGGTAGTGTGTTCCAGAGATATGCGGCGCTTACAGGGAATGAATTCCTTAGCGCCTCTGTCACGAAGGTCGGGATGTCTAAGAGTGTCACCTCACCCCTTGCTGGACGAACTGCAACGTGGAAGTCAAAGTAGGCAATGGTGTAAGATGGCACAGCTGTGTTAAATAGTTTTCTTAAGAAACAGGCCGTAAAGTATTTCCTACGTTTTTTTCTTAAAGAAAAATAACCTATACATTAGAGTATGAGCACGCTTGCATAAAAGTGTAACATGCTTCTTCCACGTTAGTTTGAAGTCTAGCACCACGCCCAGACTGCGCACTGATGTAGGTTTTAGCTTTAGATGATAAAGCATGGATGTACTAGGGGGAGCCCAGAACGATTGTCTTGGTTTTAAGCACATTGAGTTTGAGATGGTTATTTGAAGCCCAGCTTATTATTCTATCGGCATTAGCACTCATCTTCATCGGCATCATCACTCATATGAGACAGACCAGAGTCCAGACAGAAACTGATGTCATTGATGTATAGCGCAAACAGTAGAGGACCCAGAACGGATCCTTGCGGCACTCCGGTATTAAGAGGCCAGAAGGTGGATTGTTCGCTATTACCGCCAATAAGGGCTCAAAGACAGGTTGAAAATGCGTCAAAGTAAAGAAGCGAGTACTGGCAATGCCTTAGAAATGACAACCTGTGGGATTCCATCACTGCCCTTGACCTGGGAGTCGAAGTGTGATACAGCAGCCAACACGTCCAATTCCGTTATCTCCCTGAAATTGAAATATTCGGGGTACTCCAGACTTTCAAGGGTCCGCAGAAAATCGTCAACAGAAGGTGCCTGCGCGTCGTTGGAAATTCCGCTTAAATGGATGTTTAAATCCTCCAAGGAGAAGCGAGATGGGATGTTGTTTCTTTCGGTGGTAATTCCTAGGTTCTCTAGCTCTCTCCAGACCTCACCGACGTCGGTCAAGGATGACAGGCGTGAATGATAGTAATTCAGCCTGGCCTCCTCGACCTGTCTGTGAGCATTGTCCCTGGCTAATCTATAAAAATATAGATTCCAGCGTAGAAGAGTTCTGCGGAATCGCCTGTATAGTCCCGTTCAGTCACAAGGTCACGAAGAGCCGTTGTGAACCACGAGTGACGCCTGAGTCCAGGGGTCACAGCCTGTAATGGGGCGAGATGATTTATGGCGTTCGTAAGATTGGCGTTTAGGATGGCAATGCAATCGTTAAGTCGTAAGGTGGCAAGCAATTACCAGTCACATGTGTTAAGAAAGTCCCTTAGCTTCTCAGCACAGATCCCTTTGTAATTTCTGTAGGAATATGTCTTGGGTACATTGCGTGGAATCTGTACGTCGAGAGTGGCCGTGATAAGGTCACGTCCGTTGAAGAAAGGAGTATCTGTCTTCCAGTACAATCCATTAAACTTACAGCAATGTTTGCCATCGCCATTTCTCCAGACATCGGTAGCATTTTATAAACGCTCCTTATGGGTATTTAATTTGACAGTTAAGTCTACTTCAGAATATACAAAGTGTTTCATGTGGCATGAAGCGATGGCCAAGATAGGAGACCAAGAAATTGCATCATGTTTGTATAAACATTTGTTGGATCTTAGCCTTTCTGTGAAACATGCGGTTTTTTTATTCTGGCAGCTTCTCAGGCTAAAATAAAATAGTACATTACGACACTAGTGCGGTAAAGTAGTTTCAAACTCATGGGGACGTTATCACCCTCGCTTCGTTTGGACGATAACGTCCCCACAAGGGTGAAAACTCTTGAACCCCCTAGTATCGTACGATATTTTATGAAACAACATGCGTAAATCGAAATTTATCGAGTGCATTTTTGCACGAGACTACGGTAAGTCGAGGTTGACGGCATGGCGTGTCATAAGTAACATTGTGGCTGGTATGTATTTCGCATTTGAGGGAAAGAATCTGTAAATGATAGATCATAGTTCCTTAAAACCCGGTCGCACTCATATGGAGTATCACTCAAATCACGCCATGATCGAAAAAGCTAAAAAGAAGTTCGGCAATGAAGTTTATCATCGTCAGGTATGACAAGAAGTTTGTTCGTAAAGCTAAAGTCGCTAAACCTTTTACTGTGACATTGCTAAAAAAATAAGGTGTCTATATTACTCAAGTACTATTAATTTTGCAGCATTCATTGATTTTTAAATTATTTTCCAAGTTAAATTATAATAACATAGCTAGTTATCCCTCTTAAAAATAATCAATAAAGATCGATTACATTTTTAATCGAATTTCAAGCTATATCTTAATCCCACGTTTTGTATTAGAACTTGATTAAAACCGATAGAATCGGTAGGAGTCGATAAAATTTAATACGGAAAACAACTATTGAATTCAATGGTTAATATGAAAGGTTGGCCTTTATTAGTTATTTTTCGTATAGAATTGTATCGACTCCTATCGATTCTATCGATTTTAATTGAATTTTATTACAAAAAATAGGATTAAGATATAGCTTCAAATTTGATTGAAAATTTAATAGATTACTATTGACTATTTTAGCAGGAATGCTAATTAAAAAATCAAATTTTTTACTTTTATTTTGGTTGTGACCGAATGCTAGGAGGGACGCGATTACAGTGAAATGATTGCTTATCCAATAATCAACGTCCACAGAAGTTCACCGACTAATTTGTACTTTAGGTTTTAGTATTTGTATACTTCAATAACAACTACTAATTTAATACAATACCAGGATCTTAATTCTTTCAGAAAGCAATTTATATAACTATTAATTATATAAAATAAAGCACTATCGAACTATTATTAGAATCTAACATTAGCTTTTTAAGCCATAATTTAATATTATTTATTGCGTAAAGTCACGTTATCCTAGTCGAACCCTAGAGAACCATATAAAAACTATGCATGAAATTCCTGTGGGGTCCTAATAGGATCTTACAGCAAAATCACACACGGTTTTTACATGGTTTCCAGATCCCTTTACATGTAAAATTCATGTGTTCACCACATAGAAACCACATGGTTTCCTTATGAAAAAAAAACCACATGTGACTTTACGTGGGATATGACTTTCAAATTTGCTATTCTCCGAAAAGTTATTGAAAACACGGCATAAATAAACAAATAGAATAATAATAATAAAGATATGGCTTACACAATTCGTGTTGAAGCAATTAAAAAAAAAAACAAACAATTACCCTTTTCCTTACGGTCTTAATAAACAATTATTTTATTATTGTTTATTAAATTTTTTATTAGATTTTATGATTGTAATTGACATTATAAATTACCGTATACAATAGCACACAATGCGTTATGCGTTAGCTATAAATTTAAGGCGCACGCACAGGAACCGTGAGGAACCAAACACCAAACAAAACCCATATAGCGTGTGTTAAAGTATCGCGTTCTTCCGGCGTTCCGCATCTAGTCTAGTAATATTTTGTTAGTTCTTTACGTCTTTAGAACTGTAAGTTCGATTTTAAGCCATACAATTGTTTATTTATTGAAACTGTGATTTTATATTTTATATTTGAACAATAGTTCCTTTCTGCATTTCCTTTGGGCTTGAAACTACTGCGAACAAGAGAAGGCACGTTCGATCTTAACGGACTCTCAGAAAGATCTAGTCCTTTTAAAAATCCGCGTAAGGAACGAGAACCTGCTTACGCTGTCGCTGTGCGCTCGTGTTGTTTACCAGTGCAGTGAGGTGGCGCGTTTTGTCGGGCACAGTCCGCAGTCGCCGCAGGAGCCTTTATACAATGCGTTCCGTTCCCCTGTTCTGCTAGTGCCGTTGCGTTGCTCCGTGCGTTCTCATTCTGCATAGTACAGAAACATAGTTTCCAATCTGTTTTTGTATAGCTCATTCTCATACTCCAAACCGTTTCATTTCAAAATTGTCATAATTTATTTAAATCTTACCTTCTTATGATATCGTTTTGGAGATTATTAACGGTGTATTTCATGAAATTTCATTTTGGAGCACGTTTTAGAACAATGCAGAACGAGAACGCACGGAGCAACGCAACGGCACTTGCAGAGAAAGGGAACGGAACGCATTGTGGAAAGGCTCCAGTCGAACGTTGAACTAGATAACTAGTCAAAGACGGTTCCAACAGTTCCTTTGCGCACGCTTTAAGTTTTCATAGCTAAGACATAAAGCATTGCATGCAGTTATATATAATATATACATATTAAAACTATAACTTGATCATCGTTGCAACTATTATACATAATATATAAATCAAAAGAAAGTGGTTTGAGTTCATTCAAGTAGCTTGAACACGAATTGCGTATTAAAGTTATAGTAATTTATTATAATGCATTAGATCGTATCCTCGTTTCTATATGATTATTTTTTATTTTCTCGTTTATGCCCTGTTATCAATACTTTGAGTACGTTAGTATACTTCGGTCATCACTCAATAAGCAAAAAAGTAAATTCTTTAAGGAAGTCAAGTTAGATTGCATCATACATTTGGTAGTCTGTAAAATATATATGTATGTTTGAAAAATGGGGACACTTCTGAAAAAGAGATTGGTTCAGGAGGTTTATGAAAATAATGTTGATTTATTGCCAAAAGTTGAGCTTAAAAAGCTAAACTTAGATTTCAGTAATGGTTCCAAAGGTATAATTTTATTTTTATATAATTAATCAATAGATATATAAATTGCTTTCTCAAGAAACTAAGATCTCGAAATTGTATTAAATTAGTAGTTATTGGAGTGTACAAATACATGATTAAATTGTACATGATTTGTATGCCGCTCTTAAATGTTATTTAGTAAAAAAAAACCAAAAGTGATTTCACACCTGACAACAGTGCTCATAAAGTGATAAGATTTAAGAAAGTCTTAGCTCGATCACTCTTAAAAAAAAGTGGTGTTCCATGATCTAGATTATCTGTCCCCTCTAAAATTATTCCTCTTACTACATTTCCAAGCAGTTTTTGTAGTGACATTTTATTTAAATTAAACGCAAAACCAAGTTCAATATTCTTAAAGCTTGCTAAAATGTTTTCTATCATTACTTTGCATTTGTTTTTGCATATGCCACTACAAGCCCCTAGACAGACTGTTCAATTTTTTTACAATGTTTACCATTTTTACATCAGTTAGTAAGTGATACGTTAATAATTCACAGTTATCTATAAAATGAAGGTAGCAATAAGTCTTGATTTAGTGCTATTGGTAAATGGTCTAGTTATGCATTAACAGAGCTCGATTCACTTGGGTTCACCAAGTTTAACCATGTGGTAAACAACGTGGTTTTACTACGTGGTAACCACGACCAAACCACGTGGTTTGATAACGTAGTTTTACCACGTGGTACTTTTCAACAGGGGTAAGTTCTTAGGTTGTATCATACCAGAGCTGTCACACAAAATTAAAACAAAAAAAATATCGAAAGTTGTAAGAATAATAAATATAAAGCAAACATATTATTAGATACACTTTTTACAGTTTTTATTTCGAGTAGTCTAGGCTATAAATGAGGTTATACATGATTAATTTTTATCATGTTTAACCTCATTTAATGCCTAATGGCAAATTAGCTTATAGCCCCTCTCTAACGGTAAACAGTTTTATTGCCTTAATAGAGCTGCAATTAACGTACAACCCCTACGTTTCTCAACCCTGATAATCGTTGAGCTATGTTCCAGCTAAATACTATAAGTTCTTAGGCTAAATTATACCTAAGCTTATGCACGAAAATCTCACAAAAAAAAATTGTAAAAAAAGTTGCAAGAGTACAATTGTTTGTCAATTTATCAAGATTACATTTAAAAAGCTGTACAAATAACAGTCCACTGAATAACAATCATACCTGGTTGCAAAGGCCTAATAAAATCTAAAAGTCTAGGTGCAAATACTGCATGAAATTAATATTTTTATGCAGTATTTGCACCTAAAGTTATTGGATTTTATTAGACCTTTGCAATCGCATACTTTTTAATACAACTATTTTATGTGTCCCATTTATTAAAAGTTTCGTGGTGAAGCTGACGTGACCAGGGTGATCAGATCTGTTGCCAGCTACTAAGATTATTTTACTAAAATCATCTAAAAATAATAATTAAGCTTACATAAAAGTTCGTAAACAGTACCTAAAAATACTAACAGTATTAAATCACCACATTACTTTATCAAATATTCTAGCAAAAAAAGCATGTAACCGACACAATATTTGACGAAAAATCGCCAGATGTGATCACCCTGGACGTGACTTATTTTCTGTAAAAAAATACAACTGTGCATTTTACACAATTTTTAGCTATACATATTTACAACATCGCACCTCTCTCAAACAGCTGCTTTTATCTGAGTCATAAGAGCCTGTGTATATTAAAATCTGCAAACTTTCAGAACATATAAATTTTGAAAATATGATCGGAAAAAATATTAAAATAAATCAGAAAGAGATCGGAACCTTTAAAGAAATATATTTTCTCATCACTTTATTGTTGGCATTTTTGTGATTAATTTTAACTTTTTAATACTTCAAAATCTTATAAAATAGAAATTATATATAGACTGTGTATAAAGTTGATTGTTCCTATAGATCATATATACAATCTGTATGCAGATCTAAGCATACATTATTTTCATACAGCTTGCATATAATGATTTTTTAAGTTTTACAATTTTCAGCTGTACATTTTTACATTGCAGCTCTCTCAGCCAGCTGTTTTTTTTGAGCCCGTGTGTATTATAACCTGCAAACTTTCACAGCATATATTTTCAAAATGTGATCAGTAAAACCATGGTGCAAGAAACAAGGTGTGCTTATGTGCATTCAAATTGATTAGCCAATCAGCGCTAAGGGCCACTTGGCCGCCATATTGGGAGCTAAATTTGAATGCATATGTACACAAATTTCATTTTTATAAATCAATTAATTGTAAAATTATTTTTAAAAATGTTAAAATCATGAAAACAAATGCTGGTATCCTAGAACGTAAGAATAGATAATTTTAATAAAAAATAAAAATACCTAAAGGTAAAATGTTCGAACGATAACATATTATAAAACCGAAAGCTGCAGGCTATCCTATAAAATCAAATTTATTCAAAAATACCATCATCCCCAGACCGTTAACATTAAACCCACCTACCTTGACCTGACCAATGGGCAATAATAAAAATTTTAACAAAGGGAACGCAATCCTTAAGCCGTAAAACGCAAAACGTAAGTTAGAGCTTAGGGCTGAAAGATTACATTCCTATTGCTTAATATTTTATTATTGTAAATTGCTTAGGTCAAGGTAGTTGAGTTTAGGGATAAGGGAATAAAGATGACGTTTTTTATATTTAAATTTGCTTTTTGGGGCAGCGGTCTTTTGTTTATATTATATGAACATTTTTTTATTTCTAATGACGGTTTTCTAGTTATGGGTATTTTATTTAGTTTTTAATTTAAATTGTCAATATTTACTTTTTGAGATGTTAGAATTTTAGATTTTATTATTTCAACATTTAAAAAGGTATTTTTACAAATAATTTATTAGTAAAATTGAGATTTGTGTATATGTATTTGAATTTGCCTCCCAATATGGCGGCCA
>UCOJ01002551.1:0-11034 GCA_900474305.1 Cecidostiba fungosa
AACCCACGACCCCTTGAGCGAGCGTGTTTCTGCCGACTAAGGCGTGCGCCTTAGCCAACTGAGCCACGAACGCTCTTCAAATAACTCTTATATATTTTTTTAATACCTGGAAATAACTCTTATATATTATTGCTAGTGTAAGTGCAATGAAACAATGACGGACCTCGGGCATGAACCGAGATCCTCTGGCTCGAGAAGTAAACACTCTGTCGTTGCCCCACGGCAGTTTAGTTTTCTACTCGCTCTCTTTAAGCAATTACAATCCCACAATGTGTCCAAACGTAACAATATATATTTTCATTCCCGAAAAAAAACTTGAAATTTACATTTTTAATAAACAAAAAAAAATTTGCACCACATTAGTTTCGAATTGAAAAGAAATATCAGTACTAGCTCCACAATCCGGACAACAAAAAGCCACGTCAAAACGGTTTACAACGACACTGTACTTCAATTGAAATATCATTTTGTCAAAATTACAACCCAAATTTGCTTAACATTTAATACTATTGATTAGACGAAATGTCTCACGACGGATTACAACGACACTACTATCTTCAAACTACTAACAATCATGGATCATTAATATCTGTATTATTTTTTAAGTAGTTTATAATCACATAATAGAACTATACGGTTGGATCGCGTTTAACAGGATTACAACGACATAATACTTATTTAGATACATCGCAATGAACAAGGCAATAAAGTAATCTATCTGTAGTTGCGACCCAAATGATATCACCATACATAAAAATGGTGGTATATATAATAATAATAATTCTTTATTTCCTGTATAGATTTTACATCTGTTTACGTGTTTAATATACATTTTGCCTTAAGTTATATTCGTATTTACATTTTTTCTTATTTCTAAGTTTCTAAAGCTTCCTACGCTGCCCTACGGGTTTTTACAATATAACCTATTTTACGCTCTACTCTACGCTCTACGCTTTCCGCTTTACATAATTTTTTCGCTTTATACATCTTTACATATTTACATTTTTACATTTTTACATTTTTCTTTCCGCGCCACTTATTTTACATTATAATTTAATCCCTCGCTTCTCTACCCTTTTAATCGCTGTACCCATACTAATTTACTCTCGCTTTCCTACCGATTTCTTTTTTCTCTCTTTTACTTTCCTAACTCCTTTACATCAGTTTTCTAACCCTTATCCCCCTGCTCTCCTTTTCCCTCTGCTTCCCTTTTCGCTCTTGCTCTAGCTAATTTTTCAAATTCGTACGCGTACATACATATTTTTTCGTTCGGTTTCCCTTTTAGTATCCTTTCTAATTTCTTCATAATCTCTCCTTCCTCTCCTGTTAGCTGTTTTTCCTCCACTTCATTCACCCACTCCTCGTTTATTTCTTTTCTCGCTTCGTTACAAACCCAAATATGCCCTAAACTCTCCTCTTTTTCCCCACAAAACCTACATTTGTTATCTTTAAATCCTTTCCCTTTTTCTCTTCCTATGTTCCCACATCTTATTCTTGCCCATTGCTCCTTTATGAATCCACTTACTTCCTCACTTTCCCAGTATCTTTCCTTTCCTATATCATTTTTCCAATTTTTGTATTCCGGGCAGTAATCCGATCTTTCTATCTTTTCCCAGTCTTTTTGAATTTCCTGCTCTAGCTTTATTTGTATCCCTTTTTCTAATCTTACTTTTATTTCCTCCATATCTTTCCTATCCTTGCAGTGATACATTAGCTTAATCAATTCCTGGTCCCCTACCTCTTGCATTGCCTTCTCCAATTCTTTCCCCCACTTTGATGGATTTTTATTTAAAATCTCCCTTAATTCCTCCCTTAGGCATATCCTTGGCCATCTCTCCTTTTCCATCCCTAATACATATAGCAGGTACTTACTCGCCCTCTTTCTTGTCTCTATCTCTAAGCTATGTTTCCCTGCTTCTCTTCTCCATATATATCCCGGCGTATTATTATTTAGCCCCATTCCCATTTTCATATATCTATTTTGAACCTTCTCTATTTCTTCTCTCCTTTCCCATCCCCATATTTCCGCTCCGTATAAGCAGCTAGTCTTTACCATACTCTCCATTAGGTAAGTCCTTCTTTTTAGACTCCCTATTTTCGCCCTTCTCCATATTCCCCATACCATATTCGTTGCTCTCCTTACTTTTCTTGCCAATTTCTTCACATGAACCCCTTGTGAGTTCGTCGGCGTTATCCATTTTCCTAGATACTTGTACTCTTTCACTATTTCTAATTCTTTCCCTTCATATACCCATCTGTCTCTCCTATTTCTTCTTCCTCCCTTTCTAAAACACATTATTTTCGTTTTTTTTGTATTTAGTGTCATACCATTTCCTTTGCAATAACTCCCTAGGTCATTCAACATGCTCTGTAATCCCTGCCTCGTGTCCGCTAGCGCGATTACGTCGTCTGCGAATTTTAGACAAAAAATTTTTACCCCTCCTATCACCGTTCCACCCTCATTTTTCTTTTCCCACTTTTGCTCCAGATCCTCTATGTATATACTAAATAATGTTGGGCTTAGCGGACAGCCTTGTCTCACCCCTCTATAGGACTTGAAACTCTCCGATACCTCCTTTCCTACTATGACTTCGTTCTTTGTCTCTCCATATATACCCTTTATCATATCCAAAACTCTTCCCTTGATTCCCATTTCCTCTACCTTTTTCATTAATAACTTCCTGTCAACCGAATCGAATGCCGTTTTAAAATCAATTAGTGTCGCGTATAGTTTCCCCCCTTTCTTTTTTATCTTGTTCCCTATTATGCTATTTAGAGTAAATAGATGATCTCTCGTTCCCCTTTTCCCTCTAAAGCCTGCCTGACTTTCCTTTAACTTCTTGTTTAGTTCTAGCCAATCCTTTAGCCTACTTGCTATGATATTTGTGAGTACTTTATACCCTGTATCAAGTAATGATATTCCCCTGTAGTTTGTCACCTCCTCTTCCTTCCCTTCTTTAAAAATCGGATATATCCTTGCCATCTCCCACCTTTCTAGTAATTTTCCTTCCTTTAAAACTCCATTTAACACGTTTGTTAGCTCTACTATCCAGTTAATAGGTAGACCTCTCAAGAATTCAACCGTTATCCCATCCTCTCCTGGAGCTTTCCTATTTCTCATCTCTCCTAATACCTGCTTTAATTCCCACGACGTTATTTCCTTATTCAGTTCTTCCAATTCCTCTCCCTCTATCTCTATTTTCTTATGAGTGACTTCTTCTATTCCCTTTTCTTCATTTTCTCCTAACAATTTTTTGAAATGATCAGCCCATTCTTGTTTCCCTATTGACCCCCCCTCTCCTCTCCCTTTTCTTGGCCTGTATCGCCTAATTGCTTCCCAAAAGTCCTGTAGATTTCTGCATTTTTCTACTTTTTCCCATCCCCTTTCCATTTCTTGCCTTTTTTTCTCCTCCCTTATCTTCCTTAGTTGTGCTCTTTCTTTTCTCAACTTTTCCTTTTCCAACTCGTCCTTCTTTTCTAACCATCTCTTTAGGGCTTTAAATACCTTCTTTTTCTGTTCTTTAACTTCTCGCATGTTCTCTATGGATTTCTTTATCGCTCCCTCTGTGTCCACCCTTAGTTTTAGTGTATCTGCTGTCTCCTCTATTTCTTTCCTTAGTCTATTCCATTTTTCTTGGCTGTTCTCAACTCCTACTATTGGCTCATTCCCTCTTTCCCCCATTATTATTCTGTAGTCTGCCCCCCTTCTCTCTTTCCACTTGAGTCTTCTATTTCCCCCTGTCCTCTCTTCCTCTGCTGCCCCTCCCACCCTTTTTTTCCTTTTGATTAAGAATACTACCGGAAGGTGATCTGATTCTATCCGCTTTATTATCTTCATTTCTTCAATTATGCTTCCCTTTTCCGTCTCTATTTCCAACACTAAATCAATCACCGATCCTGACCCCTCTCCCGTATACGTTATCATTCCTTCTTCGTCTCCTTTTATCATTCCGTTTCTTATTTTTAGCCCCATTTCATCGCATAAGTTTAGCAATTTCCTTCCCTCTCCATTTACTGTTTTATCTCTCGATTTTCTCCTGTTTTCTTCCCTTTCACCCCCTTCTCCTTGCAGCTCCCCTATTCTGGCATTGAAGTCCCCTGTTAGTATCACTCTCTCCCTCCTAATAATTCCTTCTTGAACTATCTCTTCCAGTTCCTTTCCTATTTTACTTATCCCCACGTTGTTATAGCATGTTATTAGATTTGCTTTCTCGTTATCTCCTATATCTATACCCTGTATGCTTATTCCATATTTCCACTCTTTTATCTCTAATTTTTTCGCTAATTCTTGTTTTAATCCTACCAATATTCCCCCTTTTGCCCTCCCTCTAATATTTTCCCTTTCTGCCGCTTTTGTCACCCACTTATAGCTCTGATCTAACGCTCTTAATATTTTTGTCTCCCTCTCTCTTTCCAACCATGTTTCCTGCAGTAATACTATGTCTTGCTTCCCTAAAAAGTCCCACGTCTCTTTCAGTTTATTTATTCCTGCTATATTCCACGTTATCACTTTGATCGTTCTCCCTTCTTCTTCCTTCCTTGCTTGTATTCTTCCGAAAAAGCACCTTTTCGTTCTCTAGTTGCCCCTTTATTTCATTCCAAAAGTACCAGTTTCCCTCTACCTTGATCTTCATATACCCCAACCTGACCTCTAGCCCATTTTTCTTCTCCCCCTCCTCAATTTTTTCCAACCACTTTTGAACCTCTCGTTCCCTGGGTGTGAGGTCATCCTCTATCCAAATATCTTTGCCCTTTAACATCTGCTTCCTTTTCATAATTTCTATTTTATTCTTAAAAGATTCTAATTCTATCAATAAACCTCCCCCTATCGCTCTTATTCTATTAATATATATATCTATATCTAAATTTGACTTAATTATTTCCTTTATTTCGTTTTCTACATTTCTCCCCACTGTGCCAACCCCTCTTAATAATATGTTGTTTTTCCTACTTTTTCTTTCTTTTATCTCCCATTCTATTTCCTGCTCTTCTATCGCTTCCGGCATTTCCATTAGATACTCTCTATTTCCCCTACTCATTACCTGGTTCCACCAGCCCGCCGCTCCTCCCTGTAACTCCTCTTCCTCGCTGTCTCCCTCCTGGCTTTTCTCTGACTCATTCTCTTCTGGGGTTTCCCTGTCTATCCTTTCCCCTTCCGTTTCGTGCACCCCGTTACCATTTGTCTCTCCTGCCGTTCCCCTCCCTATTCCTTCTCTTAGCATTAATACCTGTAATTTCCCTTTTAACTCTTTAACTTCTGCTTCTAATGTCCTAGCTTTTCTTTCTGTCTCCTCCTTTACTTCGATAATTTTGTTTTTAATATTTGCTCCTTTGACTAAAACCTCCCCTGTTTCTTTTTCTACCTTTTGTATTATTTCCCTCCAATCCCTATACTTGTCCGTTTGTAATCTGTCTTCCTCTATTTCTTTTCTCAATTTTTCAACTTCCTTGCTTAGTTCTCTATTCTTTCCTATTTCCTCGCTTAATCGCTCTTTAACCTCTTTCAATTCTGTCTCTATTTTTTCGGACCCTAGCCTTACTTTCTCTATCTTAATTTCTAGCTCCTTAACTAACCTTATATTTAACGCAGTCGCCGCGTCTGGGCTCTTCGTGTCATCGCCGAGTGTCGAGCCGCTGCCGCCCTCTATTGTCTTCTTTCCGCAACCTCGATTCTTCTCTGCATCTGCTTGCCCGTTGTCCCCTCCTGCCTCGTCCTGTTGCGTCGGTAAGGTAGATTTCTCCTCCCTCCTTGCCTCTTCTTCTTTCTTCCCTGTCGCCGCTTCCCTAGGTGTTACTCTCCTTGCCTCGTGCAATTCCTTCTCCTCCTCTCTTTCACGCTCTTCCTCTTCCTCTTTGCGATTCTCTGCTTCCTCCTCTTTACTTTTCCCTCCGTCTTTTTCCTGGCCGCTTCCCTGCCTGTTGACCGGCGACCTTTCCACCCTGGATTTCCTGAACGTTACTTCAAACCCGCAGTTTCCTTTCTCCAAATATTTCTTCATTTGGTTCACCTGATCTTTATCTTTTTCCTCTTTCTTCGGCCTTCCTCTTCCTCTCTTAATTTGGCTTTCCTCCTTTTCTCCCTTGTTGCTGTCCTTGTCTATTATACTCGCTGCGTCGGCCATCTTCCCGCCGCTAACCTCACTCTTTCCTTTCGCCTTTCTTTCACTTTTCTCTGCTTCTGTCTAGCTTTTCCTTCCAAACTTTTTATCTCTTCACTTTCCTTTTGCCTTTAGCTTTACTTTTCTATACTTTCTTGTTTTTCTACTATCTATTTTTTCGAAAAACGCTTAATCTCGTCGGAGCCCCGAAACTCGCGTGTGCTCTCTATCGCGCTCCGACCTAACCTCTTTTTAATTCTATATTTTTGTAATGATAAACTTGCTCACAGAAAATCGCGGTTTATTAAACATGGAAATTGATTCTTTTAATCGCGGTATTAGCATCGATATTGATTCCCTTAATCGTTGTCAATTGTTAATACAAATTTAGATTGTTTTTGGTATTTTTAAGTCTCTTTTCTTTTACGTCTATTATACCCTATATAAAAATTTAGATATTATAATATATAATATGATAACTTCCGACACAGATTCTACATCAACTGGGTTCAATCAACTCCATCAACTTCATGCAGGGCTAGCCTGATAGGAGATCGTATAGTCGGGCCGTGGGAGTTGCCAGAAGCTCTTAATGGAGCCAATTATTTGGAGTTTCTTCAAGAAACACTTCCTGTCCTTCTAAATCGTGTTCGGCCCCCTGAAGAGTAAGAGGATATTATTTTTATGAGCAACGGCGCTCCAGCGCATTTATTACTCGACGTCAGATACCACCTCGATGTGTTTCCTGACAGGTGGATTGGACGTGGAGGGCCAGTCCCGTGGTCAGCTTGATCCCCGGATTTTAATCCGTTATATTACTTCTTTTGGGAACACTCAAAAGTAGTTGTTTATCACAATGGCGCCCCAGAGAATCCTCAACAGCTACGTGACCGAATTCGAATACATGCACAAAATGTACCTAACGACATGGTGCAACGAGCCACCCATGACATATTGCGTCGAGCAAGAGCCTGCATTAAAGAAAAAGGAGGTCGTTTTGAACATTGTAGAAGAGAAGGAAGGGCACGAGAAAATATTTGAATTCTACGTTTATACTCTGAATGTTCTTATTTTTGTTTTGAATATAGTTTATTTACACTTTAAATTATTGAACGCGTAAATTTTTGTTAAATTATGTTTCAAGGGGCTAACTTGTACGCTCCACGAGAGCTTTTCGCAAGAGTATATAAACCAATAGCTGGAAGAACTTTACCACGTGCGCTTCTCTAGAACATTTCGAGAGAGATCAAAAAGTCATTATTTGGAAGAACTTTGTTGCTGCAGCTTCGAAAGGCCCGCGCTTGAGTTGTATCGATTATTTATCGCGAAAGCAGCTTGTGTTTTGAGTGGCGACGTTGAACGCACCCCGAGAGCTTTTCGCCGTAGTGTACAAGCCAAATAACTGGAAGAAATTTGCACCTGCTGCTCCGAAAGGCCCACGCTTGGCTTTTATCAATAATTTATCGCAAAAATAGCTTGTGTTTCAAAGGGCTACGTTGTGCGCTCTGCTAGAGCTTTTCGCCAGAGTAATCAAGCCAAATATCTGAAAGAACTTTGCACCTTCTGCTCCAACAGGCCCGCGCTTGGAGGTGGATTCGTCTATTGGTCGCAACAATAGATTATCTTTCGATGGGGTACCTCGTGTGCTCTCCCAGAGCTTTTCGCCAGAGTATACAAACCAAATATCCGTAAGGACTTTGCACCTGCTCGTCCGAAACGCCCGCGCTAGGGTTTTTTCAATGATTTGTAGCAAAAAAAGCTTGTGTTTCGAGGGGGTACCTCGTACGTTCCGATAAAGCTTTTCGCCAGAGTGTATAAGCCAAATATCTGGAAGAACTTAGCACCTGCTGCTCCGAACGGTCCGCGCTAGGGTTTTTTCAATAATTTGTCGCAAAAATAGGTTGTGTTTCGAGCTTGTGTTCTCTAGCAGCTGCTGTTCGTTTGTCATCGGACGATGCGGCCTTATCGCTGCCGACGCTGCAGTTACTTATCGCTGCTGTTGCATTGCACTGTGTTCGTGATGCGACATGTAGCGACGCATTATCATCGGCGCTTGCCCTGCACTGACCTTGGGTGGTGCTCAGCTGCATGCTATCTGAGGCTGCCGGCTCGTGATGTGGCGGGCCATCTTCGTACGTTTCAGCTGCTGGTGAAAAATCCGGATTTCGGTTCGACGCTCGGTCTGAGTTCGACTGCGCTGGATGATTTTCCTGCACAGCGAGCTCCGCGGCTGGTGCTGCCTGGTCTGCAACGACCGGGAGCATGGCTGCTGGCAACGTAACTGCCGAGTTAGCGACCTGCTGACCGCAGAAGTCGCTGATGTCCTTTTGCTCAGTTGCCGGGGGTGAGGTGGAGCGCCGATTTTTCTTTTACGTACGCTTTCTTAACCCGAAAACTGGCGACTTTTCTCTCTCGTTCTCGCTCTCGCTAGACGGAGATTGATCTCGCCTGTGCATGGGGCGTTTGGTTGTGGCCTCGGCCTTGGCGCGAATATATGGCGTAAAATGCTGCCCGGTTAAATTCAAGTGAATTGTATCGGTTGCATTGGCCACCAGGATGTGACGAAATATTCTTATGCCCGCAGGGATGTCGTAGTGAATGCAAGCATTCACCTTGAACTCGTCTGCGAACAAAAATACGCAGTCTATATTGCCGTACTCGGATGGAGAATTTAGGATATCGTATGTCTCAGCTGGCTCTCCGCATGAGCCTAACCATTGAGAGCTCAGCAGCTGACGTCTCAGCTTCGTTGCTGACATCCTGAGCTTCATGATTTTTATTAGCGAATAGAACAAACAGTTCCTGGCGGAGCGCTAGGAGTGTTGTCCGATCGCCACAATTGCGCGAGAGGTTCTGCGCAACGCTTTTTCCGTATATATGTGTATATACACGGATTGCCTGACCTCGCCGACGAATTTTCGTCGGACGGCTTGCGCTCGTAGTTAAGCAGTACTCCTGCAAAATCTTCGTGTGGACCCGCTAACGAAGGGGGGGAAGGACTCGTTGCCCGGTGTGGAATGCATGAGGTTGGTTTTGGCTGGGATGCGATGACTGGCGTAGGCTAACCCATCTCGGGTGCTCTTTCGCCGCTCTTGTTGCATCCGTTCACGGATCTACTTTTTCCGCTGAACTTGCTTGATTCACTATCAGCAGTCTCTTTTTTTGAGCTGACCGAGATTTCGCTTATCACCATGGCGTTTTCTTTCCTTACGGGCGGCTCGAGTGCAGGCGCACGCTGTGGGAAACTTTCCACGCGCAAAGGTGTTATTTTGTCTTGCGACGCGACGGTTGAGTTTAACTCCCACCAGTCGATGCGCATACCGCCTTTTCCATCGAAATCTTTACCTTCGATGTTCACCCGTAATTTCTTTTTGGCTTTATTGCCCGACCATGGCCAGGTTGAACCCGATTTAGGTCCTGGCGGCTCAGCTAGCGCACTCTCAATGCGCGGTGCGTTACTGCTCTCGATCGGTCGGCTACCTTGAGCAACAGCCGGCACTTTGAATTCGGCAGCCGTCGGCCATAATGAAATTTTGGTCGCAAGGGGTAGATTGAGCGTGTCGCGCGGCTGTGGGCTTTGCGGTATGCTCGGGCTTCGCGACAAAATATTTCGAGGGAAGGTGAAGGTCTGCGGTGTATCGATTACGTTGGCGATTTTTCCCGACGGTGAAATCTGTATGCTCTCCTCGCTGCTTGAATTGCTGGATTCGCGAGATTTTTGCGATGCCGCGATTTTAGCTTTTTGCGAACCGCGCGTTTTTCGCTCAGGTGGCTCCACGTACTTTACGTATGGGCGAATTTCCGACGGGATTAGTGACAAGCCCGAAGAACGAGTGATCGCTGAGGCTACCGACCTCATGGATTCGTCGGAGTCCGAATATTCGGCTGCAACTTCTGACAGCTTCGGAGGCTCCGAGGCGGGTACCTCCGCACAAAATTGAATGGTTTCGCGTAGGATTGCTTCTATACCCCTACGTTCCGAGGCGCTCAGCAAGTAATGATTTTTGTCGAGGCGCTTCAAAGACGTGTTTGTTAGTATGCAATTAAACCAAAACGGGTCGGCCTCGCCCCATTCGAATTTTATGCCTTTTTGTAACAGCCTAAATAAGGGGTAAGCAATTTTTGAAAAATTAGGAATGAACCGTCGGTAATAGCTAAACAAGCCGAGTGCTTGTTTTAGCTTTTTGGCGTCGGTTGGCGTCGGGTATTCGGCCACGGCGTGAGTTTTCGCCTGGTCTGTCTTAATTAGACCGCCACCGACTATATGACCAAGCACTTGTGCTTCTCTTTTTAGAAACTGGCACTTTTTTGGCTCGATGGTCATATTTGCTTCGAGTAGCCGCTTGAGCACCCGTCGCAGGCGTATGTTGTGCTCTTCGAATGTTTCGCCGAACACCATGAGGTTATCAAGGTATATTTCGACCTCATCGCCCTACAAGCCCTTAATGGCTAGCGACATGGCGTGGGTGAACGTGATTGTCGTTTCCTTCAGGCCCATCGCCATCCTGTTAAATTGTAACAGTTGGTTTCCATGGTTGCCGTCGGGAGCGTAAAACGCTGTGAGGTGCGCCGAGTCGGGGTGCATCTCGATCTGATGGTACCCCTGTTTGAGTTCCAAGACGGTTATAAAGTTAGCCGTCGCGAGATGCCAGAATGTCGCTTGTGAAAGGGAGCGGGTGGCAGCTGCCCTCTGTTTCTTCGTTGAGACCACGAAAATCAGTGACTAGACGGAAGCGTTTGTTGCCGCTAGCATCTGGCATTTTCGGGACTATCCAAAGCCACGACGAGTAATTGGAGTTGGAGAGCCCAACAATGTTTTGTTCGCGCAGCTTTGCCAGCTCGCGAATCATGTGCTCCTTTATAGCGGGCGGGAAGCGAAAACGATGGTTCCTTATAGGCCCGTTCGATTTCAGCACTATTTTATGCTGTAACAGGT
>UCOJ01002552.1:0-11056 GCA_900474305.1 Cecidostiba fungosa
TATATATATATATATATATATATATATATATTTCAGAGAAATATAGCTAATTAAAATTAATATTATTATTATTATGGAATATGAAAATTGTGCGTACCGTCAATGAATCGATTTCATCAAAATCAAGGGTCATTGAAAATCAAACCAGTATTCAAACAAATATACGCACTCTCACGTTATTCTAATCAAGGCCCCTTCACTGCCATCCCTCGTCGTATTCCAACTCATCTCTATTATGTATCATGCTTCATTTTAGTACTTTACAAACTATGAGCGCAGGTCCGCTACATGTTGTCAATTATTTATATATTTTTTTTGCTTATCGACTCTACCCTTTTGATGTTCTTTTTGAAAATTGTATTATTAATAAATTATTTAACCAAATTCAGTTTGTTTGAAAGATTATGAATTTTCCAAATAAAAGTGTCAATTAACTTGAAGATCAGATTTTATGAGTTACTTTACAGCGGTCTTTATATAGCATATAATAGCTAATATTTACTTTTATTCATACATGTGCTTTATAATATAATATATTATATTTCAGCGCTCATCCAACGAAGAAGATGATAGTAAAGAGATTAGTGAAAGAAGGTCGATTGGAAATGACGACGGGTGGATGGGTTATGACCGACGAAGCAACGTCCCATATTTATGCCATGTTGGATCAGCTAATTGAAGGTAAATACAAACTCAATTCAATTTATTGCGTTCTATTTATGCGGATTATAGAATTTTTTTTTTTTTGTATATTCGTAACTTTAGCTTCGATAAACGAGTTAAAACCTTTAGAGGAAAATATTCATTTATTGATTATACATTAACTCATTTTTCATGAAATAATAAGAATACAGAAACTTTTTTGTTCGATAAATTCATTTTTTAATTAAAAAATAGATCAAAATTGAAAGCATATGCGAGCACATAATAAAACTCCATCCTCTTCAGTTTCAAAGAGTGTATACTATGTCTCATTCGACAACTCTTGACACAGTTGAAGCACTGCGTGCACCGACTTTTTTTCGTCGCAGGATACACGCGACAAATACATTCGTTATGCAGCGCGTCAAGCACACACGTGGTCGGTGTTGACGAAACATGAAAAAAGAGGCTGACGCCTGTCGAAACACACTCTTTCAGTGCAACGTTTCGCTCCACCTCTGATGCAGTGTCAATGCTGCTGGCCTTTGCTCGCTTCGTATATGGAAAAATTAAATAACTGACTGACGTAAAATTTTCACGTTCGTCGATCGCGACGTGCTATTTATTGAAATACTCCCGTTATGCATGACGCGACGGGGCAATAAACGAAAATTATCAGCATTAAAAATAAAAATATTATTGTATTTTATTGTGAGTGTTCAATGAATTATTGAATTACAATTTTGTTTACATTGATAGATTGACTTTTTGAGTTTGAATAAAAAGTATGTTAGTTTATGAATCGATGAAACTTTCTATAATGTTGATAGGTTAAATATTGCTTAGCCTTTTAATTCCAATCTGTTAATTTATATTCTATTGACTTTGCCAAACCGTATGTCTCACTGGAAATTATCTATTCGATATTATACAAAATATTTGATTTATTTCATGTTTCGGTGTAGATATTAAATTGGCTTTTGCTATAATGCAAATAAGAGCAGGGGATAGTAAAATCAATAAGTAACTTCATTAAATACACGAAATAATCAAATATAATTATTATCACATCTCTGAATCCGCGAAACACTTGTCCTCCATACAAAATAATACACGAATAGTTCCTCGACTTTAGCGCAGAATAATAAAACACGGCTATAAATATGCGCAATTTTCTGTTCATTTACCCGCTAAAGACTATAATAGCGTTGAGCATACGGCAGACAGGGGCTTTTACCGAAGGTCTATACTCTATACAGTATACGTATGAATAAAAAAGGGCAGATCTCGCACGATATTGGCCTCCAGGCAAAACATTTCAGACGCTCGTCGCGCTGCTCTCATATCGAATGCGATTCAAACCTAATGGTGGGAGAGACGACTCTCGAGCCCTTCCTCTTTCTCATTTGCATGGGAATGGCGAATACTGCGTATACTCACGCACTTCACTCGAGCAGTGCACTTTAGAATGAGCGCGTGCACTGGAATACAGGGGTGGTGCATCAGTGATTGCAACGCGTAAATGTGTCGCCTGTGCGCGTGAGTATTGCTTTTTTTTTTACAGGATGACAGTTTTGATGTGCAATTTCAAAGCTTCGATAAATGATTATTTCATTATCCGACTTGAAAATTGATATAAAGTCTTTTCGAATGGATTCATTTTAATTAAAAATAGAAAAACTTTATCGTACATTTATTTTTATTCAAATTTATCTCGCGCACCAGAGTATAATGGCAGGTATTCATCAATATTGCTACCAGGTATAACCGATTTTTCTCTTCGAGTTTTATATATTCAGTTCTTGTTCCCCGGTGTTACGCGTACGCGTGGCTGCGTCACAGGTGCAACCTAAAAATTGATACTTTCGACACCTGACCTCTTTCGAAGAGATATGCCGCTTTTCTCTTGTATATAAAATAATAAAATGTTCATCGCGGGGAAAAGCCGCAGCGATGCGCGAAGCGAGCTTAGAATAATAATTCAATAAAAAATTCCCATACCGATGAAAGATGCGTGCCATAAAACGTCGACGTTGATGGTTTACACGTCGTGTTACATGAAAATTTGAAAAACAAAAAATAAATCAATAATAATGCCCCTATATATAAAAGCTCGTTCGATACTTTCTCTCGATTTCCAACACGGTCTGCACACACATAAAACATAAATATACTCGTTCGATCCTTAATCGATTTATTTTTACTCGCTGTAACACATGCTGCACGCGTAAAGAGAGCGCATCCTCGTATGCAAAAATAGTCATGAATGTGCCGCAGCTCGGCATACTTCCTCCTTTTTTCCGCACCCCACGCTGTATGTACACAAACAAACTACGCATACTGCTAGGTAACCCCACCCCTACACATACTGTATAAAACTGCGAATTCGAGTTTCACAAGATCACGCGGAAAATGCAAATGAGAGAGCGCACTGTGTGTAACGCTCACGCGTGTGTTTGCATATGCATGCGTTTCACTCTCACGGGAGAGAGATGAGAGAACAAACCAAGAGCACATCACACGGTTCTCAGCCTATTTTCCGAATTCAAATCCACCGGGTGGCCGGTCCAATTTCCATGCGCGCAGCCGCGAAAGATGCGAACTGTAGAGAGAGAGAGAGAGAGAGAAAGTGCACTGGAATTCGACGGGGCGAAATGGAGTATTTCGATTAGTGGTTATGCACCACGGGACAGCTGCCCGATTGACGGGCTTTCAAAACAACGCGCGCGCGCGCGTTCTCCGGCAAAACGAGCAAGTCGACAAAAGTGATTTATTATTCGTTCTGCGACACATGCGTTACGCGTGACGTGTATATCCTTTCAGTTTTTCGAATTTTCAGGGAAAGCTCCGTTTGGACGGGTTCAGATTTTATTGTAAATTGAATTTGAGAGAATGTAAAAGGGTTTGAATTTTGAATGAAACGTACTTTTGAACAAGTAGAAATTCTGAACAGAGCTTTAAAGCTCAGCTTTGACATTAAAAGGAACTTTGAAGAACGCTATCTTTGAATGTCGTGTTTAACAGCGACGGACTATGTTTATAAAGTTTTAAAAGTGCATCAAAGTCTCTTGGCTTTTATCTGAAAGCTGCAGGGAAAAGATCAAACGTTTTGCAGCCGAAAGCACGCGACTGATGCTACGAGTTCAAATGATTTTCGGGGGGACGGTTACGCAAAAACTGTAAATTTTCAAACTAACATGTCCAAAAGGGTTATTGAAGTACAAACGTTATGAATTACGATATAGACGCGGAAAATTTAAGCTCGTTAGCTCTGAAAATTTAATCACCTGAAATTTTTGCAAACGTTCCAATTAAAACTAACTGCGTCTTTCGCATATAACGTACAATAATTGAAATTCTGCCAAGTTATATATACGAATAAACATACAAAACACGTATACTGCAGCGCAGTATGGGTGTAAGTTCCTCTTTGTTTAATTGTTTCTCAACGTCGTTATTTGCTTTTCCACCCTCCTCTTTTCCATTCCCGCTGCGCGTTCGGTCTCAATTTCGCGTCTTCCGTGTCGCTGCAGTGTACCTATAGTTTCTCTCGCTCGTAATTTTCTATTTTGCTGGCAGGCAGGCGCGCGACCACTTCTGCGCCGAATCCAATTATCGGGAACGCGAGGGCGAGGAAAAATACGCCGGATTAGCGAAGCTTCTCGCGCGTTTATTGCGGTTCGACGAGATCGGATCATGCAAATCGACGCTGCGCCAGCTCGGTATGACGTATCGCATCGTGAATATAGGGTATAGAGTATATACCTGGGGCTTGAATCCCGGACATTATCATTTTGCGCGCTGATTGGTTTTTGTTTCGGCCAAAGAGATTTGTTAGGCGAATCGGATTTTCGTCGAGCGACATGCACGTTGTTTAGCTTACGAATGGGCTTCACTGGAAGAATTAATTACTGTGATACACATTACAATTTCAAACTTGTGTAATAATATTTAGTTGGTTCTTTGAAATGAACTCGAGTTACATTTTTTATAGCCTCACAAAATTGAAATATCCCCTTTCAATACGAAAATTCACAGCAGTAAATTAAAAAGCTCTTCAAAAGCTCCTACTCAACTTGACACTCTCATCTCTGCGTTTTGAAAGGGAAGACCCGCTCGTTTGAATAAGTAGTCTAATGAAATAGTTCAGGAAGAAAGCACAAACGTCTGAAACGAGCGCACAAAAGAATTACCGGCTCAAAGTTAAAAGGAGCGACGCTTTCCTCGTGAAGTGACTACACTAGGGGACTACGAAAGAAAAAAGAAAGTGAAATCAACAACAATGCAGAGGATGAAAGAAGGGGAGGGGGAGCGAGCAGCGACGTAATTGTAGATATCCAGGGCGGTAATTAAAATCTCCGTAGCCGCTTCTGCAGTACACAGCGTCCGGCAGAGTAAACCACTTTCAGTAGCTGCCCGTCCCAGGACAATGTTGAACATTTTTCAAGCAAAATCCCCTTTGTCGCCTCGACCGCGGGCTAACGCGACGCGTATATTTTCCCCCGACGCAGACAAAGCGAGAAAGGGCAGGAAAATAAAGAGAGCGGCCGCGCTGCAACGCGATCGGCGCAAAGAGAAAGAATTGAAAAAGACGGAGATAGAGAGAGAGAGAGAGCGGGAAATTCCGAAAGAAAAAAAGCAAACACGAGCAAAATGAAATAATAAAAGCAAAAAGAGGGCGGCCACTAACAAAGGTGAATGGAAAGGAGGAGTAGCCGGAAGACTGCGGAGCCGGCGGAAAAAAGGAGAGAAAAATAGGAAATAGGAGACGCGGCGTTAAAAAAAAGAAACAACGAGGAGAGCTGCAGCTCGGAAGCAGAAAGTGGAAAGACATAGGGTTCGGAACAAACGGGAGGCCGGGGATGGCAGAGAAAAAAGGACGAAGGAAGGGAAAGTAAGTAAGCGCGAGAAGGGTGTTGCGGACGACGACGTTGCGAGAAAAGCGCGCGGAGGGTGAGCGTCGTCTATTTGTTTATTTATTTCTTGGAGTGGAATTAATTAGGTGTCGAGTTTTCGTGTACGAGTGTTTATTTCAATGAAACTCCCTCTTCTCTTCGTTTCTGGATTGTCGTCGGCATTGGTATTTTTCTCTCATTCTCGCTTCTCGAGACAAAGCTGATTTATTAAAACTTGCTGCAGTTTTAATTAACATTGTGCTCTGCATTCGCTATCTGCCGACGGTATAATTTTCATTTCCGATACAACGACAGTTTCGCGCTTACTTTTTCCTCCCTTTATACACTCGTTTTCCTCGAGAACTTTTGTTCTCGCGCGGCGCTGCTTTGCAATGCTTCTTTAATTGATCGGTATATATTTACGATTCTATTTCATCTTTGCAGCGAACATTTAATTAGCGTGAAGTTAACGCTGGATTTATTTAAATGCTTCTGTCTCGTAACTAGCTGGTTATTATTGTGGCGTGTTTCGATTTTTATTTTCGTTATTATAAAGACTTGATATAGTAATTTTAACATAGAAATTCGACTGGGAGAATAAAAGAAGATGTAGAATTTGTATCTTCTTTTTGTACTTCATCTTCTTCTATGAGTCATTAAACTCTTTTCTTAGAACCCAGCATTAGTTGTTGAGTATCTTAGTTGACGTTCCATTAACAGTTTTATAACATTTTACATGTACAGGCATCAGGTTGGTAGGAATTTTCTTGAAACTTTACTGGTGGATAGAATATCAAAAAATACTCGACACTTTTTTTGTTTTTTTTTTCTTTTTGCCAACTTTTTTGCATTAAAAGCGCATCTGTTTCAGATAGAAAATAATAATGAATAATAATTTTTATGATTATATATCTCGGAAGAGGATCAAAAAATATTCGGCATGTGCTTCTTTGTTATATTTTTCGCTATCAATCGCTTATACAATGCGTGAAAGCCGGTCATATAAATATGAACATTCAGAGTCCCATTTGAATCTATTATATTTTTATTTATAAAACCGAGAAGTCGATAACAATGGAAAAAATATGTAGAGTTCCAAGATTCCGAAAATAAAAGTATTTCACAGTTGATTTCAAGTATTATTTTTAGATGGCGAAAATAAAAATAAAAACTTGTCTTGAATATTTTTAGTATACACTCGAATAAACAGAAACCGAAATCATTTATAACTCGGTTACATCGTTAGCAGCCTACAAACAGTATATATCACAGTCGTACAATGAATTTTAAATGACAACAGATATACAGCATTTCCACGATGATTAAAGTATGGTTGTAAGCTTTCACGTACTTTAGAAACTAATCATGCACACGCAGACGACCTTCTCTTTCTAAGATTGCAAAATAGGTTGAAGCAGAAATCCACTCATTTTCTTCGTAGTCCTTCTTTATATTAAAAAATAGGAAATATATCAACTGTGCAAATACATAGCTTAAATATGCAAGCAGAAAAAAGCACATATGTTTTCATTCTTATGATTGATCTAAAAATAAGGAGCCTGAAACTCTTAGCGAACAGTTCTACAAATTCAAAACTAAAATATCCCTGCGATCTCTATCACCATAATACTAGCTTAATTTTTTAACGACATCGACGCATACATAACCCAGCAGACTAGCAAGCACGAGAGAAAGAGGCTGACGAAAATTGCTTTCCTTCCCCGTCTGCAGTGGCACGTCGTCGTCGTTTTGATTAGAAATGTACCGCTCGTATAGGGGATGGAAAAAGCGCAGGGCCTCGCGTGCAGCAGCAGCAGCGCGACCTACTTTCGTCGCCGGGATTGCGCCGTATACTTTATTGTTTATTTCCGAAAGAAGAAAAGCCGAGAATCGCGAGGGATTGTGGAACCGCCGCTGAGTGGTAACGACGACGACGACGACTACGACGTCGGGCTCGTGAGAAAAGCGGCTCTCGCGGGATTTAAGTTCAAGGGGAATTGGACGGCGAAAACAATTCAAGTTTTCGGAGCCGGGCTACACCGGACGTACTATAATTAAATCACGAGGCCAACGTGACTTTCTTCGAACGAATTAATTGTTTTCTTTTTTTTTTTTTTTTTTTTGTCGAAGCCCGAGTTTTTATTGCGTCATTTCCTGCAAATGGGTATTTACGATCGACGATTTCATTATTTCTCGAGAGGACTTGCTCTATATACTATACTGCCGAGAGCTTTCGATTTGGGAACTGGATTGGTGGCTTTTAATTTTCGACGATGACCATTAGTTTGAAATGAACGATTTTTTTCAACGATTATTGTGGAAAACGTTTTTATTAGTCCGGACAATTTATCCCTCAAGCAATTTTCCGATAAAGATCAAGTTTTTTTTACACTATTTTATGTAGACATTGCAGCAAACGAATAAACCAATCCAAGATTACGTTATACAAACCATCGCACCTGTACTATACTTAGCAAAAAAAATCTAAGCCATTGAAAAATTCCTGAAACATAAACTTGCAAAACTCCGAACAAACATTCCCTACAAATTTACGAGCATCCCATACAGCAAGCGTGTAATAAATAACGATTACCCATCGCAGCGTGAAAATGTTGCGTGAACCCCGAGTAGCCGGATAGTTGGCATATCCAAAATAACTGTGAGCCGCGGAGCTCGTAATTTTCAAGTTTCAAGCAGTATATAGCGCGCCCCGGTAAAGTAAATATTTCCGGCTTATGGTGTACACCCTTCGGTGACATAGATCAGATTCCTGGCTGCGGCTTGAGCCGTGATTTTCTCGTTAAGGTCTGCTTGGCTGTTTCTCGAGAGACGGCCAAGAGACTGGCGAATGCCACACGCGTATATAGGGGATATATAACGTGTATAACAATTCTAAGAGACACTTGGGTTAACTGCGCGATGATATTTGATGCTCGTCATATATTCCCTCACATGAACCTTAGACAATGACTGGAAGCTCGAGAGCTTGATGCTCGTATCCTCGTTCACTCGCGGTATCACTCGACACGATCTAAGCCGATGCGTTAATTTCGAAATGCTATTCAGGATGGCTTGCGATGCCTGTCGCTTGCCAGCCTTGGCTATATACTCCTCTGTAAGCACACTTGCCGCAATCAATATTAGAGAAGCTACACACATACGTGCAGTCCTTCATCATTCATTAATATCGATGTCAATTATCTCATCGCAGAGAATCTGGTTAAATAGACTCGTTTAATATTCTGCCTTTTATATATTATTCAAGTAATTTAATTTAGGATAGATTAGGGGATCGGAGAACAAACGCGATAATAATCCAATGAAAATATGTTAATTCCCGCGCTCGCTAATGAGACCCGAGGAATTTCTTCAGCCGCAAAACATTATTTATTAAAGCTTCGCGCGCGACGTTCAAAGTTGGATTAGCCAACACGGCAGTATAGCAGTAGCGGAACACTTGACGCAGCTCTACCCTCACACACTCCCACATATATATAATAAGTATGCGCATGTACCTATTCGGCAAATACTATGGGAATTACCGACGAAAACTGTTTTAGTTCCTCGCGTTTCCTCTCTCAGCGTTCGTTCTCCACAGGAGCGCGCCTACCTCCCCCTTCCAACTTCGTTAATGCACACATGTCGCGTCTAATGAGTTATAATCAGCTGAGTGCCAGCTGAGTGTAGTTTAATGGTTTGTTCGTCTCTCTCTCTCTCTCCCGTCCTTTCGCTAATAAACTTTGATTCACTCATTCTCCACTGTTCTCCCTCTCCCCCTAGTCTGCTGCTCTGTACACGCCGCGTATTTTGACTTTTCGGATTAACGATGTTTCGCTCGGAGAGGCACCGAAATTGCTAACTCTGTTTCAGCGGTGGCTGCTACGCTCGCGCCGCCCCTCTGGACTCTCGGGCGTTAATGATTTCCGAGCTCAACGTTCATTCAAGCCTGCTCTAACATAATTCATGCAGCCTATAGCTGCTTTCGTGATTTTAATTCGCTTCGAAATTATGCGCACTTCTCGGCTTGCTCTCGGGAAAATAATTTGAAATATTAATGTATGGATATTTTTTTTTGTATCGAACTCGATTTATTACTGCTGTAATCAACGCTGTGATGCGAGAGATAAGATATTTACTTTTATATCGATGATGTATAGTGGTACACCGCAAGTTGCCGCATAAAATAAACAATAAAACGTGAATAATGCGACGGACATTGTCTGGCCAGCTCATAAATTAATTTTATTTTCCCCAGCTAAACGATATAGCTATTGAATTATTTATAGATTGCCGTTATTGTTAATCACTGCCGAAGCTGTAACAAACTTTGTTCAATTTTCATGCTTCCCTCTACTTCATTTACGCCTCATGTATTCTGACTTTCCGAATTATAACGATGTTTCGCTTGTGAAAATCACTTACTCTCTGTTTTAGTAGCGGCAGCGGGAGCGCCGAGCCTTTGATTATTTCGTACACGAAAATTTATCGATCGCGCTATATACTCCGCGCTTTATACCATCAAATTTAAATTTGATAGGGACCTTGCAGCTTTAATTGAAAATATTGCATAGTTTATATTATACACGGACGAAAACAATTTTTATATTAGTTACACTTTTTTATTACAATAGTCCCGCTGATAGATTTTTTTTAAAGCTTCCGTACACCCTACTTTTCCAGAGACCGTAAAAAAAAAAGAAAATCCAATCCTCGTTGACCCGATCATCGGGGCTTCTCAAAGTCAATCGATTACAAGCGAAACCCAAAGTGCCCCTAGCGGCATATTTCGCTTCAGTCAGCAGATCGGCGGTAATAAAGCTCTCAAAGTATAAAAAATAAAAGAAAGGGAGAAAAAAGTCCGGCGCGAGCGAGCGATGACGCAATCGTCGGTAGGTATAGTATAAACTCGTCGTCCCTTTCATCTCGTCGGCCCCCGAACTGATCGTTCGTCTGGAATCATTTCCATCGTGTGACTCGCTCGAGCGATGCGAAAGGGTACAATTTAGCAGACGTGCATCGGAGCGCATGCTACTACTACTACTACTGCCTCGTCCGGCAATCGAGCAGCAATTTCCAGCTCGATATCGCTAATGTCCCGTAATGCGTAATCGCTTAAACGTTTTTTAATTAAATCGCTCGTCTGGCAAGCACCATTAGCCAGCCAATGTTTGATGAAATCTTTGCGAATTACTGCGATGGAGTAGTTTTACGCTCTCGTATAGTGGATTTAAAATACTCCCCTACTCCGCCGATGAATCTAATTGAGTTTCCTCCTCTCTTGACTCTCTGCGCATGAAATCTCCGAGTTTTAATGAACATATTTTTCAGCCTTTTTTCATAAAATATATTTCTGCTGATTATGCACTATTGAAATGTATGTGAGGAAAGCTCTTTAGCCCCGTAATAAGAATTACCTGGAAATGATTTTTTTTTTAAATTAATCGAGTATGTTTCCTTGGGAAACGAACTTTTACGGGAGAGGTGATTTAATAAATAAGTAATACACAAGATGATGACTC
>UCOJ01002553.1:0-10980 GCA_900474305.1 Cecidostiba fungosa
TTTATAGATCAGGCGAGAGAAAAACAGGAGAAACAATATAATAAAGGGAGACGCGACGTGAGATTCCAAGTAGGGGATGTAGTAGTGAGAAAAGTGCATGTATTGTCCGACGCTGCGAAAAGGTTTTCCGCTAAACTTGCACCGAAGTATGAAGGGCCGTTCGAAATAATCGAAGTTCTTTCGCCAACGGTGTATATTCTCGGTCACGGAAGCGGGTCAAATCGGCGGATCGCGAAGGTTGACGTTACGGAGCTAAAACGTTACATTCCCCCTAGGAAGCAGTAGTGTCGGACTCGTCTCTGAATCTTTTTACCAGTTACAGGTGGATTGGAGATCATGCCGAAGGCTTGGCAGCGCCAGGGAGACCGTTTTATGGGCCGTCACGTACCATTTCCCGAGTACCAGGAGCCAAAAGACGTACAACGACCGCCAGCTCTAATCGTGACCAGGCCAACAGTCTCCAGGATGCTGAAGGACCAGACAACTAAAGAGGAGCGGAGCGAACAGCTAGTGCTGCTCGACGTCTTGGTTCCGACATCGGGAGCTGAGGCGAGCCAGGTCATCGAGGGCGGGCCGACCGTTGAGAGTGAGGAACAGGCGCAGAGTGCACCGCCTACGGTAGAGCCGTCATTGCCGACTGCAGGTGAAGCGTGCGCCGCTGCGCAAGAGTGCGCTGGAGCTGCAGTTGTGGTAATGGTGGAATTGCCAGGAGCAGAGGAGCTGAAACAGCTTAACGTGCCATTGGAGTGGCACAAGACCGACCAGTCAAAAGAGTCGGAGAGAGCGACTACCGAGCCCGACGACAGGAGCAGAGGTACAGGCAACGAGTCGACAGGAGGTCCGAGGTTGGAGGAAGAGGTGTTAGACCAGCAGCTGCAGGAGGTAGTCAAAGAGCGAGAGGCTATCATTAGCATTCTCGCGGATGAGTATTTCCCGGCAGATCCGAAAAAGAGCATATGGTCTAGACTGCCAGACCCGCTGATGAAGCTAAGGAGCTCGATAGAACAGGGCGGTATACTACGCTATCTGGGCCCCCTGCGGAGACCAGCGGTAGCAGCGGTTGCTGGAGTCAGAGGCATCGATACATCGCCTGGCGATGAATCAAATCAAGATAGAAGAGAAGAAAGAAGAGATGAAGAGCGAAGTGAAGAGGGAAGAGTAGAGGATAAGCAAGCTGCTGAGAGCGAAAATCCGGTAGTCGATGTCGAGCTGAATGCGGAAGACGAAGCCCGCCTACTTGAGGACGAGTCGATGGACATCGACGAAACCAGGAGCGGCGATGAGGCATGGGCGAGCTTGCAAGCTCAAAAAGAATTAGACGACTACGTGCACGGCAAAAATACACCGCGCAACGAGCAGAGGAGATCGATAGAAAACTTGCCGGAGATCGTAAATGATTTGGCCAAAGGAGAAAAGTCAAGAGTCTTACGCGTGCCGCCGGTTAAGCGCGACAGCAAGGGCGAGCCTGCTAAAGGATGGCTACCTATCGAGATCGAACTCAATGGAGGAGAAGAGTTGTCATGGGATCGAGAAGAGGAGGAAGACGAGATGGAGCTTTTCCGCCAGACAGTCAGGTCAGTAGTGATTGTCCCGAAGAGAAACGAGCCGCGCACGAGAAGATCTCCAGCGAGTCAGCCCAAGAGGAAAGAGAATACCCGAAGACAACTGACCAAGGAGGATTACTACTCGACGCAGCCCTCACCAAGGCCAATCACCCCACCGCCAGGTCCTGCGGAGCGACATCTCCTCCGAAATCCAGTTCCAGAGACGACAGACAGATGGATCCCGAGTAGAGTGGGTAATGGTGGTGGAAAAGAAGCTACAGAGCCCCGCAGATCACAGTTTCCGCTAAAGAGACGTGGCACACTGGCCGGCGAGCTTCAGCCCATACCTGTCAACCCGCTAATAGATCCTCCACCCTTTGCATGTTTTAACTGCTGGCAGGAAGGACACCGCGCTCGACAATGTCCTAGACCAGTAATGAGGAGTTACTGTCTCAACTGTGGACGGAACGGAGTCGAAGAACGGACATGTCCTCGCTGTTATCAGCTGTTCGAAGCGCACAGGGCGCAGTTGCAGAATCGGCGGTCAAGAGATACCGGCCGTGCGTCTGACCCCAAAGAGAAGTCTTGCGACAATTCCAGGGGACGATCACGTAGCAATATACGTGACCAGCAGGATGAGAGGAGAGAGCAAGAGCGAAGAGATCAAGAGCGAAGAGAGCAAGATCGAAGAGAGCAAGAGCGAAGAGAGCAAGAGCGAAGAGAATATGAAAGAAGAGAAGAAGAGAGACAGCAAGAAGCTGAACGAACGAGGAGAGACTTCTTGTTTCAGGAGGAAGCGCGGCTCAGGGAAATGCAGCGGGCTCGAGAAGAAGCAAGAAGGATGGAGGAAATGCGACGACAAGAGGCACAGCGAGTCGCTGAAGCGTGTCGTGCAGTTGAGGAGCAAAGGAGAAGGGAGGCGGAGCTGCAACGGGTGGCAGAAGACGAAAGGCGACGTCAAGCAGAGTGGCAGAGGTCGACCGAAGCTGATCAACTGAGGTTGTATGAACGTCAGCTGAGGGAACAACTGCTCACCCAGATTGAAGCTCGCCGTCGAGAGGATGCCGGAAGGCAGCTGTTGTTAGAGCGGCATGGCCAGATTTGGGGCATACCGTCACTACCGAGAATGGACGCTGCACCTCTACCACGAGTGCAACCGGTACCACCTTCAGGACCGCACGAGCCATTAACACGACGCCGTGATCCAGTTGATGACACCCGAGCCATCCTGGAGAACTTAGTGGATATGCCGGCGGAAATTCGGGAAGCGGTTTTACGCCGCACCTACCGGGACCAATCTCGTCAGTAAGACATCAGCTGGAACAGAGGAGAAGGAGTGGAGAGAATTTCGGAGCAGAGAAGGGAGTAATATAGGATATCGAGACGAGGACCAGAGAAAGGAGTAAGGAGGACTCTACAGCGGAGAACAAGGCCTAACCAGGCCGCCGGTGAGTTATCTTTCCTTCTCTTATTGTGTATGTGTCGACAGTGATCAATTGGAGTAGACTCAAATTTGTCAAGGACAATTTAAGTCTAGGGGAGGGGAATTGCGACGGTGCCTTTTTGCACGTCGCAGGCAAGAGTGCCAGAGAAAGACAGATTGTCACTGTCGATGAAAAGTGGGGAATTGAGAATTTTTACTAATCTTTTGGGAAATGTGTGTTGCCGGGAATCACGTGGGAGAGGTTAGTGTTCGAGGAAGCAACATCCATGAGGAGCAGCGGAGGCAGAGGTTTCCAAGGAAGCAGGAGCAGAGAGAAGAGAAAAGGGGAGAAATACAAGCTACGGCACTGCTGCGTCAGTGCGAGTGAGTGTGAGAGAGATAGAGAGTGTGTGCGCATGCGCGAGAGTCGCGGCCCAGTCCGCGAGGAGCGAGTCGTCGGGGTAAAGGCGCGCGGCCACGAGCAAAGTTGTACGCGGCTAATACACGTCGATTCTCGGCCGTCGGGACCGCGCGCGATGGGAAGCGCGAGAGTGGGGAGGCTGGAACGAGCGAGTAAGAGAGCGCTTCGCTCCCGCCGCGGGCATTCTGATGTCAAGCCTCGAGCGAGACAGACGCGCCGTGTGACTTTGAAGAAAGTTAGAGTCTTTGTGTGAAATTTACTGTGGGGTATAGAGTAGACGTTGGGTTTTTCGTGAGGGCCGTACACCAAGTTGAAGAGCGACCGTGGAGAGGACGACCTGGCCTAGCCTGGACACCGCCGAGAGGGTGCAGCCCGTACGAGAGGAGGACGGAGGAACCAGGGTCATCGTCAAGGAGAGCCATCCCGGGAGCCATCATCTCGCGACAGACGCCGTACTGGAAGTAGGTATACTCTGGGACGAGTCTGTCGGATCGCGAGGAACGTGGTGCGGACGAGTGAGAAGCGTGTATTTTGAGGGTGTCGAGAGAAAGAGAAAAAGCGGGCGCGAGTCGAGTGTGTTTGAGAGAAAGAGAGAAAGTGTGTAAAGCTTCGTCGGGAAGTTCGGTGGTATCGGCGCGACGCGCGAACACACGCTTTCTTTGTTGGTGAGATTCGAAACGCGAGACGCGGGAGCTGAGGCGAGCGCGCGCGAGTGTGTATTGAATAGAGAGAGTGAATGCGTAAAAATTGTAAAAAAAGAACAGAGGTGTGAAGAAATAAATTGTGTAAATCGAGAGTAAACGAGTTGTAATTTTCCGATTACCCCCTTGCAACCCGAGCGAGGGAGAGAGGATTCGGCGGAACCTCCTCCGAGAAACGCGGAGAAACGTAATAAAAATTCGTTGTGCTGGCCTTTCGGGCCTCGCGGGAGACTTTTCGTTTTCCCGAGATTCGGCCACGTCACACGCAACTCCGACAAACTATACCATTTCTGTAATATGGTCTTAGTTGCTATCAACTGTATCTAAATGCCCTATTCTAGTAAACTAATTTAAAATTATTGCAGTACGGCTCCTGCATTCCAACTGAACATCTGGTATCGAAATTCTGGCGCATGAGTCGACGTGGCGTTTGTAAAGCAGACGGCTGCGGAGCTGCTGACGCTTTTGCGGAGAAACGAGGCATTGGAATATGCTCCCTTAAATAGTCCTTGACAAGACCGTTTTTCCTTAGTTATAAATCTTCTGTATACCAAATTGCTTTTGCATACTAGCGGGTCTACCTTCGTTGTTGTATGACTCTTGTATTATTATATGATATTGCGTTAAAGTGGAATGTGTTAATAATGATTAATACCAGTTTCATATTTTGAATATTAGTTAACTATAATGCTCAAGACATTACATCGTCATCCTACATTTGTAAATTATTTTCTTCTTTTCAGAGCACAAAAAGTCCATAGAAAACTAAGTTAATTTTTAAATTTTAACAATTTTAATGGCTTCTATTAAGAGTTATACCGAAATTCGTTTATATGCTACCGAAGTCAAACAACATTTGCAATTCGTATTCTTAAGAAAAAATGATTCGTACTTGTTTAGGCCTCAATGAATTAGAATTTTTATTGTATTCAAAATTAGTGATTAATAAATAAATACAACTTTTTATAAATAAAATCAATTATTCTTTGTTGGGGTTCCTCAACCTATTACACATCAAGGTTAAGACCCACCTGTAATCGGCAAGCAATAGTCGCTCTTCTTCTTCCACTTTCTTGTTAACAAATACTGCAATACAAAAATATTATGTTTATTCCATGCATTTATGTACTCGCATAGTGTATTATTTATTATCCGCTGCCGGGGAGTAAAATAGTATATTACGATACTAGTGCGGTAAAGTAGTTTCTTCCGCGTAAGTGATAAGTCCCCACGAGGGTGAAAGTCCTTTACTCCCTCTAATATCATACGATATTTTATGAAACAACGTTCCTAAACCGAGATTTAGCGAGTGCATTTTTGAACGAGTGTGGCATAAATCAAGGTCTACGCCACGGCGTGTCATAAAATTGTATATATTACACTCGCAAATAAGGTGAGTTATTGGTGTCTGCGCGATTGCCGAATATCACGTGGGCGTCTATATCTTACCTTATTCCATCGGTACATTGTATATTAATATTCACTTCAGTTCGCTTTAAACAAAATTACTTATAATGATTGATCATTTTCTTACTGAAAACAGCATTGTAGATCAGGTATTCTCTCAAATCCCTGTCGACCAGTAGGCGTAATTCGTTTTAGCCGATTTTTTCCTATTATTAGCTTCATCAATCGCCTTACAAATTCTTTACTATTGTTCATCAAATTATTCTCTAAACTTATTAATTCTTTCTCCACAACGTAGATTTCATATTCATCAACAAGTCGTACCTATAATAAGACAATAAAATTCAAAATTCTTCGCAAATTACTATTATACTTTTTGTCACACACGCACGATTTTCGCATTTTTCGTACCTATTAATAGGGACTAAAGTTACGATTTTTTTATCAACGGGCAAAAAAGTAATTTAGCGTGCAAAAATCGTTAATTTAGTTGTATTTATGTAAAAACTCTTAAATTCGTACGTACGTTACAAAAGATATGGTGTGTACCAAGGGTTAAGTGAGTTTTTTAACCTCGTGTGTTTGCAGTATTCGTCTTCGGCTTTCAAATGCCCGAGCCGAAGGTGTTGCGGGCCTCGACTCGTACTGCAAACGCCACACTCGGTCTCAAAAAGCCCACTTTTAGCCCTTGGCACAAAATGTACTATTATAGCAAAAATTTTTAGAAGTTCGATATTTCGTGCTTGTATAGCGCGTGAAACTTAAGAGATTTTTTTGGTTTTACTGCGAGAATATAGGGTATTTTGCGTTCGCTATGCGGGCTCGAGAAATCGTATTTCATATACACAATTCAGTTAATCTAATAAATTCATGATAATAAACTAACCATTCCTTTTTCATGGTGAGTTGATGAAAATACTATATCCAGCACTTCGTTCGGCACTGTAGACGATTGCGCTATTGCACTTGTAACTGGAGCAATTCGTTCATTTGGAACAACTTCAGGTAAAAAGCGAGACTACATCGAAGGGGATGAGCGAGATCTTGTTGTTGCTGCTGAAGCAGACAAGCAACATCGAGCTTCAGCTGAAGGCAAAGAGCAACATCTCACCGAGCAACATTTTAGAGTTAACGAACGTCGTGTTGGCCGAGATCGTAACGCTGCAAGAGATATTAATTAAATTACAGAATTTGATTTACTCAAAAATAAGAGAAATATCTTTGATTATAATTGTATTTGTCTTGCTCGCTTTCGTAAAAATCGACACCTGGCCTGAGTGGAACAAGGTGCTATCTCAGCGGCGGTTACGAAAACGCGCGAAGTCGGCGGTGGCTTCGAAAAGACGGTAACTCAAGCATTTTTGAAAATGCGCTATCTCAGAGGCGGCTTCGAAAAGACGCTAACTCGCCAGTGGTTTCAAAAACGCGCTTGTATCGGCACTGCGAAATTTATTCATAAATACTGTATTATAAAATTGCTTAGTGTTAATGCTCCAAAATTCAAAAACAGAAAAATCTCGTCTTAGTTAGTGTATTTTTGAAATATTGCCGAGATAGTACGTTTTTTAAACCGCTGGCGAATTTGCGTCTTTTCGAAGCCATAGCCGAGAAAACGCATTTTCTAAGCCGCTAGTGAGTTAGCGTCTTTTTGTAACCGCTACCGTGTTAGCGCGTTTTTTAAGCCGCTGAAATTAGCGCCTTGTTTCACTCAGGCGTCGAAATAGTGTTAACTATTATAGTAGATTTTACGAAATTTCGCGATAAAGAAAACGTGTAAATGAGTTCTAGTATTTACTTGCGCTTTTAATGATACACTTTACTTACTCATTTTGGTTGATTGCGTTTGAGACGGTGCATTAACTCGTGGTGCAGGTTTCGGAGGCAGCACGCAAGATCTATCTACAGCTATTGTTCGAGCTGCTGCGAAACATCTAACGGCCGGTATAGGAGGCAGTGTAGAGCTTCTAACTGTTGGTGTTGGAGGCAACGCGAGCGATCGTATTGGAAGTGATCGTGCTTCTTCCGAAGGACATTTTCGTCCATGAGATCTTTCCTCTTGTATAGAAGGCGACGCCACAGTTCCTGTTCCCACTGAGGAAAGCGATGAGCATCGCAAAATTATTTAACATTAGAATCGATTTTAAATGAGTAAAAATATTTAATCAGCATTATAAAGAATTTATTACGATAATTTTCAAAGTACTAATTTATAAACTTACGATCATTCGATAAGTTCTTGACACTTCTACATTTAGAACTCAAGGCAACATCTTCTACAGAACTACCAATAATCGATCCTTCAATAGAAACATTCAATTTTTGTAAATCGTTTTTGTTATCTGAAATGAAAACAACCTATGAATTGTATGAAATAATCTAAACTTACGATACAAAATAGTACATTTTGGTACTAGTGTGAGAACGGTTACACAAGACTAAAATCATATTCTTGCACAGGTATATCAATAGTATATTACGATACTAATGGCATACATCGTACTTTACGACACGGCGTGTATAAACGTCCGAGCGTAGCGATTGCGCTTAACGCCGTGTTATAATGAACGACTTATAACACGTGTATCATACATTATATCTTTGAGATGACGAAATCAAGCATGAAGTGTCAAAATAATTACCGCTTCTTCGTAGAATTTTAGCAGGATACCACTTTCCACGCCATTTAGCCTCTACAATATCGCCATTGATCCGCGTATTTTGGCTTGCAACTATACTCCACTCTGCCTTTTCTGTTCCACTCCAAAATACTAAGCAATACATGCTTAAGAAATCAGCGTATTCAGTGCTTCTTATTCACGTATGGCCTTATGTTGTTGGTACTCGTATTCAATATGAAAATGAGGTTATAGGTGAAGCAATATGCAAACTAAAAAGACATGGCTATTTCATTTGTTTCAATATTTTTACACCGTACATATCTTGTATGGAAAAATTCTAAACGCTTTATTTACCTTTACCCGCAAATCCTATAACACATTATCATGAATTGATTCTCGGAAACACTCTATTCAGCGATAGCAATCAAAAATCTTCCTTAAAGCACTGCATAAGTTTTATGTAATTTGTCACTGTAACTTCGAAAATAGACTTCGTCGCAGGGCGAAAAATCCCAAAAATGTACCGATTTTTATAGCTATAATATGCGTGTGATAACTGATTCTACACTCGAGTGATTATCACCCTCGCTTTACTCTGGCGACAAATCTCAGACTCGCGTAGAATCAACTTTCTTACACTTTTATCGAAATATACTATTTCTATACTCAGACGGCTTTGATATTATACATCAACATATCCACGCCTGAGCGGAACAACGGCTTATCTCGACAGAGCTTTCGAGAACGGCGTAACTCGCCAGCGCTTTCAGGCCTATCTTGTCATCGCTTTCAAAAACGGTCGATCTCGACGCGCCTCGTCGTCGAGTGCATGTGTTTATGTCAGCTCGTCAGAAGCTGCGAAAATTAATTGCGCCTAAGCAGGTATCCAGATAAGTAACCAAAAGAAAATAATAATAAATATTCTTTAACGTAAACCGATGAGTATCGTGATACAAGTTACTTGGGATGCCGTTGACTATCTGCAGCTGCGTTTCTCCGAAAACGCGTCGAAAGCTCCACAGTTTTCTGCTTTGAAAACGCAGCGTCGATTCACGTGCCAGAGTTTCGATAAAACTGATAAATTAATCGTAACTGCTTATGAGTAATATTCTGGGGTAATTAAACGTCTTTATTTGTGTTTAATTTCTATACAAATAATTACGACACTCAAGTTCGCATCGTAGAGAAATAGCTCTCTCGGCTCATGTATAATATAAATTATATTTTGATTAATAGTAGAAAATAACGAAGGCAATACATAATAGTGGAGACTAACTCGCACAGAAGAAAGAATCGCAAGAATCTCGCTTTCCGTAGCGAACAAAAAATACTCTGATAGCTTTCCACGACAATCGCGAAACCCCTTCACAGTGTTATTCGACGATCGAGAAAGCTCTACAAGAGCTTTCCGTTCCTGGAGAATAGTTTTCAACGATTTGAATTCGGTTACGTATTAGCGTGAGCAAGTAAGTACGTACGTCTTTGCTTGCGAAAGCGAGAATTAATTCGGGTGTACTGCTATTATGTATATAATGTAAGTACAAAAACTGATCTTTTATAAAAAATATGCATAAACAGAATCTATAAAAAAGCTATAGCTAAAATAACAAAATAGACTAAGAAACTAGTCATTGCGCACATATATACTCGTTATATGCAACTATGCAGCTGCTCACAAACATATAACAATAAGAGATGTCCCGTACAATACATATATGCCCAACAAATCATTTAATAACGAGAGATAAATATGGTGAAGATTTGCTATAGTTTGAAAGTTACCGTTCCAAGCCTCAAATCTACCTTTACTTTACATTAAGGTGGATTCACTTGCGGTGGTCTATCGCCAGCATCATCAATCGCATTTATCAGTGCATGTGACGGATAATGCATATTCTCCTGCAATCTAGCGTATCCTAAGTACCACAGCACGCTTGTAATATGTACACATGTACCTAAACTGCGAGCTCCGATTCTGCAAGTACAATAATAGCCTCTGATAGGTTCGTTCTCTATATTAGCGTGCGGTAAGTATTCAATCCATAGTTGGTATCTTGTCTGATTGCGAAATCGAGAATACAATCTTGCTCTGAGAAATCCCGGTTCAGGCAATCTATTGGCATCCCTTAGCATTTCAACCTGAAACTCGTCATTATCTTCTCTTTGGAATTTGTCCTGTACGTACGACGGCGCTAATTCAATTTGATAAATTCCAACTGTAAGCTCTTGTAAATATTCTATTGTCAAGACAGGGAAATCGTTCAGTTGATCAGCATCCAACCTAATCCACCTACAAACGTAGCATATATGAGTGTGAATACATGCGAGAGCTTTTGCTAATGCGAGGGTATGTATGTATACGGGTGCATGAGAGAGTTTGGGAATGAGTGTGCATGAGTGAACATTTGCGAGAAAGTACATCTGATGTACCGGCTAAAACTTCTGCAAATGTATGCGTAAATGCCAAAAGATGTACGAGTACGAGAGCTTGTGAGAATGCATAGGTGCGTATGTGCGTGCAAGTTTGGATGAGAGAGCGAATCAGAAAGGGTGTATGTGCGCGAATGGCAAAATATGTCAGAGTGCGAGAGCTTGCGAGAATGCATGTGTGAGCGAATTTGCACGAATCCGAGAGTATGTGTATCTGCGTAAATACGTGCGTGAATGCCGAAGCATGTGCGAGTGCGAGAGCTTGCAAGAATACATAGGTGCGTATGTGAGTGCGAGATTGCATGAATGATCGAATCCATAAGTGTGTATGTGTGCGTGAATGCCGAAAAATGACGAGTACAAGAGCTTGTGAGAATGCATAGCTGCGTATGTACGTGCGAGTTTGGATGAGAGAGCGAATCAGAAAGTGTGTATG
>UCOJ01002554.1:0-10965 GCA_900474305.1 Cecidostiba fungosa
CTCTCTCTCTCTCTCTCTCTCTCTCTCTCTCTCTCTCTCTCTCTCTCTCTCTCTCGGAGGCTACTGCTATACTGCTACTTATCGAAACTCGGAGATTGGCCGCCTCCGAAGACGACGACGATCCCGAGACGCGAGCCGTTCGCTCGTCAAGACCCTTATTGGCATGCCTGGGAACTCCGGCGAAAGCGCGGATAATGACAGAAGAAAACGAGACGAGAAGACTCGCTGGATTCGGATATATATCTCAGAGCAGAGCAAAAAGAAGGTAAGAGCCATAACGAAGCAAAGTGTGGCCGTCTGTCCAACTTTGATCGTTACGCGCGCGAGCCTCCTTTTTTACTCTCTCTCTCTCTCTCATCTCTCTCACTACTACGACTCTATAGTGCTTCTTTTCGTTTTTCAAGAGGAGGACGAAAAGAGAGCCGAGGTGCAGAGAGTGAAAGATATAGGAAGAAGGAGCGCGTGCCGGAGAGTTGAAAAGTAGAAGAGAGAGAGAGAGAGCGAGAGGGAGAGTATAAAGTTAACGAATGCTCTCCTGAAAATATACGTAGAACAGTTGGCCAAGAGTGAAAAGCGACGAGGAAGAGAGAAAAGAAGTAAGGATGGGATGAAAGTGCGGGACGGAGTCGGTTTCGCTGGGTAATTGAAATTATTATTTCATTGGGTAGGTACTTGGAAGGGACAGCAGAAAAGTCTTCGATGATTTGTAGTAGGACTTTGGCTTGCTTTCTATAATTCAGTTTATATATAGCGGCAGTTATACTGCAATACTTATTTCGATGGATGTGAATTATTTCGACATGAGACCGTTATTTCTATAAACTAAATATACATTACTCGTCCTTTCTCTTTTCTCCTTCTACCCTTTATTTTTCAAAGTAGTCTTTAAAGGCTAAGTGCCGAAGAACTTTATTCGCAGAGGGCAAGCAATTGAGCCCTGTAAAAACTTATCGAAGCCCTGATCATTCTTCGCCTCCGCTATCCTCATCCTTCGCTTGCTTCTACCGAGTATCGCTTTATTCTCTCGCTAGTTTCTATCTCCTCCTTTTCCACGCGCTGACTCTGCAGCTGCTGTCACTTTTTCGATTTTTACCTTCTTTCCCTCTTCCACGACTACTGTGTGGCAAGGCAAAATTTTTTCTCTCTGTTTGTTAAGTGGGAGAAGCTGCAGGACCGACGAGGGAGAATAAAGTCCATTAGTGGTAACCCTAACCGAGTATCGCTCAGAACGAAATATGCCGAGAGGGAGATTATACAAAAAATAAAGCATAATCTGACCCTCTCGCGGCTTTCGAGGACAACGAATTTCTTCGGCTATGTCTTGGTGTTTTACCTCCTCTGTCAACAAGCTGAATGGGCGGTTTAAATAAGCGATTATATGCCGAGTACTTTAGGGGAGCGGATAGACGGTTAGAATAACAGATTAAAAAAGGGTTGGTAAACTTAAAATAAAATTAAAATTTTAATTAAGTCATCAAAATGATAAAAGGTTCATTAAAATTGTGAATGGATGACCGCATTTGTATTTTTTTATTTCTTAAGATAGCAATGGAGAAGTATAATTCCGAAATTGTTTTGTTTTACGATTACTCGGCGGGCTTTGCACTATTAAGATTGATCCTTTTTTCCGTGTAATGAGTTTGATTCGTAATATGAAAGTGTGTATTAAACCTAGTCATCATTTATATTACTCTATACCCCCATGCAGATCAACAACTACCTTGTTACTGAAATTTATTAATGAACAATAAACGATTTAATTCAATGAAGGCATCATGAGTTTATTAAATCCCGTTAGAGCAAGCTGCCTTACATGACTTTCGACCATTAAAATACATAGAAAAAATTTGGCATAAAAGATTGCTACACGATGCCTACTTAGTCCGACATGATCTCCTCGATCGATCTCATAGGCGTTAAACGCAGCACGTATAAGTTTTTCCCCTTATGCGCAGTACAACTCCTGTACCGCAAGCTCTCAATCTCTAACCCGCCGTGTATTCCTGTGAGATATTTCCTCTGGCCCAGTCAGCACACAACTATCTCACGTCCTGAAAATTATGATAAATGCGGCGGTAGCGGAAATACGAAATCATTCGGAAAGCTTGCGCGATACACGCGATTTTGTAATGGCTGTAACGTATAAACGCGTATATATACGAGATGGGGGAGGAGGTACAGCTGAGTACGCATGTGTGATGGATGGCAAAATGCATAGCGAGAATGAGCTGTAAGTGCGCGAAATCATGATGGAACATCAGTTATTATCGTAAGGCAATGAGATGCAAAGATTATATCTAGATAATTATATCTAGTTTAATGACTGCAAAACCGGGAAAAACATTGAACGGAGCATTTCATTGATCAAACGAATAGGTTTAGAATACTAGAGTGTGCACATTTCAAGTAATTCCTCCAGATTCTAGAACTTTAAGTTGCTATAAAATTATATGTTCAACAATGTTTGATATAAAATTACATCAATATAGATTCCTTCTCGGAAATGTGTTTTATAACTGTAATATGTCAAACAATTCGAATGTGTGATTTACAATAAATTATAAATACCTAATGTATATGTACAAGCCACTAACAGAAAAAAACGCGTAATTCCATATAGTGGGTCAGCTAAGACATGTTCTCGATGTAAACGCTGAAAAGCAAGAAAAACATACTACGGTGTGAGAAATGTACATCGAAAATAAAGCTGTAGAGCTCGTAATGACCGGAAATCTGTTTTTTCCCTTTGTACACAGTTACGTATGCAATGGCTATGTGTGACACGCTATATGTAACCAGTGCGAAGGCAGCGGAGCCGAGAGAATAATGATGTCGCGACGCGACGCGGTGTTAGTCGAGATGTTTCAAAATGCATTTGCGCATCGGACTCTGTGCAAAATGACAAGAGACACGCGCGTACGCGGGGAAATATAAAAACGTGAGAAACATAATTGATGTATACTGTACGCACGCAATTGTTGTGCCACGCGACTCGATGATTTTTCATTTTCTCCTGTTAACGTAATTTTAATAATTCTTTGTTTTTTCACCATTCTCATTAGTGTTTATATTAGAGATAAAGAACAAGCAGAAAGACAACAGAATAAGCTTTTATACTCTTTTGGAATATCCCCATGGACTCTTGTAGATTTTTCAACCCTATCTCTTTATGAAATAAAAAATTAATGTGATACGTTAAATAATTTTCTTATGACTGTTGGTTTTAGACTAGAAAGAATCATCAGCTTGCAAATGTCGCTCCTTTTTAGTTCTTTTCTCTAAATTAATTAAACGTGAATCAATTAAAGCTGTAGTCATGCGTTATGAAATTAAAACAACTTGATTTGTTGAGGAATGTTTCATTTTTACTTTGGTAAACCAAAGATTAATTGCTAAGTTCAAACGGAGTAATGTAAAAATCCCATCAACGCATGATAGGTTTATTATATCCTCCTATTCTAGAAAAGACATAATAATCAGTTTATTCGTTTTCTCATTGGCTGTTTGTTTTCGCACTCGATCTCTACAAGTGCATCAATGTCTACCTCAAAAAGTAAACATTGAGAAAATATGATAACAATAGGTGTATTCCATTATTGTTGCTAGTTTTTGACCTTTTCAAATAAAAATTTTAAACTTATTCAACTAAAACTTTTTATTAAAAACTATTGTAAGTCGAAACTAAATTTAATTTCGATTTGTGCATACACGTGGATAGATGTTCAGATAAAAAAGCAACTAAAGATAGTACTCATATAGTACAGGTTTATGATGAGTAGGAAGGGAATAATTGCATAAAAGATGAAGCCTGTAAAACAAAGTAAAAAGACAAGAAAAAATGCTTGAAAGCATGGAGGCATATATCTAATTCCTGCTCGCCGAGGAGAAGTGCAATGAAACCGAAGAGACAAAAGGGTGATACTACCCTTCTATCTTCTTTTCCTCCCTGTTAGAGTCTTATAGCCTTCTGTCTCGTGACAGTAGTCGCTCTTGTCAGAAGAGATCAAAGACATTTTCTTATAATTAGCCTGAGAACTGAAAACACTTTGGCAACGTCTCGAGTCTCAGTTATTCCTCTGTAGACTATAATCGTCGTACAACGAAAGTGGGTGTAAGGTCCTTGGAATTTACGCTCGAGTGACATCCGAGGTGCGATGGCCCGTATAAAGTTTTAGCTCGTCTTCTTTCTTCTCTGTATCAGTTACACTTTTCTTTTTTGTACCTTTTTACTTTGATCTCGTCTCCGGTTTCAGTGCCGTCATCGCTTTTTTGCATCTACCAGTCGTTTAGTATAAAAATCCCAGAGAGTTGACTTTTAAAGTCTCATTTAGCACTTGATAAAAGTTAATTTTAGGTATAAGCGATATTTACCTCTATTGCGGTCCCGCTTTAACCCTAATAGACAGGCGCGTATCTATCAGTGTGGATTGTTACGTTTACAAAGATACTTTAACTTAAAAGTTAATTAAATTTTGTTACAGCTAAGATTGTTGTTAGTGATCGTTTTCATCAAAAGTTATAAAGAATGATAATATGAAAATAGATAAAAATTCATCGAGAATTCGGAAAATTCTGTGTTCATGATAACCTAATTAATAAAACAGAAACTTGGTCCTGTAAGTGCTTTCTGGAAAATAAAAAAAAAAGAAATGTAAACAAATATTACACGGGCAACTATATCATGTTGCTGCTGATGACTTTATTTATGCTTTCTACTCAAGAATGTGTATTTGTGTCCAAGTACAAGTTTTTAAAACACGCCTTAATTCATATTATTTAATTATATATAACGATTTACGTAGATATACACATATACAAAGAAGTTTGACAGTAAACAGGCTCTGCGAAGTTATAGAACACTATACCTTAAACTCATATAAAAAGTTAGAGATAGTACACAAAGGTGATGACAAGCGGGGAGGGTGGAATATAGCCTTCTCGGACATCCCGCAAGTGTAGAGAGATAGCAGAGCCGAAAATCGCTATGGAGGCCGAGGCCAGTGCTGCGCTCACGGTATTAGGTGCAGAAGTCGACTGAGTTACGAGGGGTTATAAATTTTGAATATTGGACTTCTCTCTAGTCTCTATCTTTCTCTTCATCCTCTAGCGCTCCCTTCGCTATATACCTCTCCTCGAATTCTACAGCTCGTCTTTGTCGGCGGCCGATTCCGCGCTTTAGCCTTGGCGCTGCGAGCGTTTATATTCGTTTGCTCGGGATGATGAAGTGCAGGATCCCGACCAATTTAATTGTCTGCAATAATCAATCTGTGATGCGCCTTTGAAACGATTCCAAGGAGCTGGAAGCGAGGTAATTTCGCTCTAGGCGCGTTCTATGATTTAATTACCAAGGTATCGTTATTTAATGACTAGCTGTTATATATAATCAAAGTGCTTTAACTTAAAAATAACTTCTCTTACAAAACAAGCGTACTAGTGTAAGAAGCATAGAGTTGTATAAAAATTTCTATGAATTTTTTTCTATAAAAAAGGTCAATGGAGCGTTCCACGGTTGAAGTATAATATCTTTTGAAAATCCTTGCTCGACTCGCGCGTAGATACGCAAACTCTGGAGGTTCCAGATTACAAGTATTTTGAACCGATAAATTCCAATGGTCGCATATCTCATGGCAATCGGACCGAGCCCGCTGGAAAAGCGTTCCCTCAGGATATATACATAATACCTATAACTCTTTTGGTCTCTCTCTCTCTCTCTCTCTCTCTCTCAGAGAACTTTTTCCTTTTCTCAATTTCACCATGTTAGTACTCCGACGACAAATATAAGTATACATATCTGTATAAATATAATACTTTGTTTTTGAAGATCATCGTGATTGAGGGGCCATCAAAAAATCACTTTCTTTAAAAAATGTTTTTATTTTTCCTGACGTGTTCTTCAAAAATTATTCTCGATCTAAAAACTTTGCATTCGGTTTATCTCCACACATTTTATCGAAAAATCTTTTTCTTAAATAAATTTTTCATTGATATACTCACTAATTGATAGCATCTCCCTTATTTTGTTGTTTTTATCATTTATTTTGATTTTCATACTAGCTCGATTCACTTTATTTAATTATTCATTTTTTTAAAACCACTAAGCTGTTGCTGCTGCTTTAACTGCCATGATTTATAAATTGGCATGTAAAGAACGGATTTCACCATTTTCATTATGCTTTATTTGTAAATTTACATGGGAAACTTGTCAAAATTGTACGTTTTCTACTATTATACAGTTGTACTACTACTACTATCATATAATAGTTGCAGCCGTAAAACAAAAAAGTCTTGGACTGGACTGTCCCCTTCCCACCGCTTGAATGTTCTAGCTCACTAGTCAGAGACTCTTCAAATCTCTAGATAGCGAACATATAGTGGCGCATAGGTACTTTTCTATTACCCTCATCACAATTTGCGCGCAGAATCTGTATATAGCGGTATACCACTTGTATTGTTGGGCATGCTACTCGGACCACTCATGCTGTAACTGCCTAAGTCTACTTTTTAAACATTTTATTGATTTCTAATTAAGAATCCCAGAAGTTGGTTATTGTCCGTAAATTTGCAGAAATAAAATTTCAGAGAACTATAATAATACCCTATAACGTCTATAAACTAATAACCTATACAAAGGTCTGTATAAACACGAGTAATCCGTCATAAAATAAATTCGTTCGAAAGCTCGCGCAAAGTCCAAGGGAAATCAGTGAGCTCGAGCTCACGGGAAAATCGCATGGAAAATCCCTCCGTGCAACAAATTAATCTGGGCAGCTCGGAAATTACGGCGACCGCGAAAAGGCAAACGTTCGCCGGTGCATAAACGACTATCGTTCATTACCCCTCGCGGCCGCCCCCGCTTGCGGACTATAATTTGCGAATCCGTATAAAACGACCGGATCGAATTATACGATTACGGTCATAATTTTATCCGCCAGTATATATATAGTGTGGAACTCGCATCCGGCCAAAACACCGCCAACGAACGAAATTAGCCCGAGTTCGTAGCCTACCTAACTACGCATAAATAGAAACACACAGGATAGCGCAAGCCGAGCGCTGCTAACGCGTCTGGGGGTACACCCGCACGTGGACGAACTCATCCGCGCGTATATACGTATACGAGTACACTCGTGTAAATAGCAGAGATACGTGATGCAGGAACTATATCAGTCGAAAGTATTTAACGAACTTGCAGGATGTTGAAAGTTGAGCTTGAGCTTTAGTTTTAGACTCAAATTTTAATCGCGTAAAAGAGAATTGTGGTTTATACAAGTCAGAACGTACTACAAAATATATGAATATGCGATGTTACTTGTGTAAAATGTTTCGAAACTGCAGCTTAACAACATTTCAAATTTTGTAAATTAATGGAAAACTGATAACTGTGTGTTACTTGAACTATAATAAATTGTCATCTTAATATCACAGTATTATGCTCGTGTCGAATAAAAGAAAGAAATCGCACACTACAACTGGAGGAATTTCAATGTACGTCATCGCTGTCATTGAAGTCGGCCTAATAAAAGCTGGGATTACGATTCGCTGTCGCAGTATAAGCTCGCATGGACCCTCTAATCTTTGGCAATCGTTAAGCAGTAATGATAACGGATTGGTCTGAGTTATCGATCCTTTGACAAATCACGCACGTGAGATATAATTAACGCACGGTTTCGAGGACCTTGGCACAGGTGTCTAACTGCCCAGCGCGTATATTTACCATTTGCCGTATTGGGCTCTGCTTCTGAATATGCAAGTGTGATTGTTTGAGAGAAGCTCCGCGTGAGCCACCTGGGTGTACTCGCTTTGCATATGCGGGTAATCGTGGCCTTGCATTTATGCATGCGTTCGCGTATTGCGCGATTGAATGTTTATCGGATTGATTAATTATTGACTGATGATGCCTTCTTATTGACTTTATCTTAATATCGAATGCAAAGTATTTCTACGAGTTAAGCTGAAACTTTTCCCAGTTATCCTATATCATCATCAACAGGGTACAGGTCGAACAAAATTAACTATATTTGTTTAATAGAATAAGTGTATAATAAAAAGATAATCGGGTAAATATAATTCCATCAGTGTAATGACAGTTTATCGGACGCAAAATTTAGCCGAATCAATAACTCCACGTGCTGATAGAAAAACGAAATTATTCCTGGGATGATTGATATCCCTCTTCCTACGTTTTTTATTCTTATTATTATTTAATGTAAACCATGTTTTAACGATTTTAATCTATCGAATCATACGACGAAGCGTATATTTCCGCATGATCGATGTAAACTCATTGATGTATATCAATTTTCAGCATTTCGACAAATTGAAAGGGCAACTTTGCCCGCTCGAAATTGTAACGCAGCCACGGCGAGCGGACGTCGAGCGATTCTCATAAATAACTAGACATTTTGATTAATCAAGCCAGTGAAGCGAAACCCAAATGTGAATTCAGTCATCCGCACGATCGCGATCGTTCGACAAATTACCGCTGCATGCTTAACGCGCTTAACAAACATATATATCGGACACACACGGCATTTTGCAAGCTCGTTTTTCGCGAAACAATTTTACCAGATTCCGGCTACCCAAACTTTTGAAGTTCGCAATTCGACGCGGAATTTCTCATCAGTCTGATGAAGCGAATGCTCTCGATCAAACATGTATTTCTTTCGGCTCTTTGCGCGAGCATCAGTCGCCTGCGCTATTGCATTCGCCTGTGATACAGACGACGATAATATCACAAACCCGTAATTAAACGACGGGAAGCCACACACGTATATGCGAAAGCACCGGTGTATGTATCGCTGTACTCGCGCGCGATTACACTTGGTCACCCGCTGCTAATGTTTTTCTTTCTCGCGCCGCAGACGACGGGACAGAGAAAAAAAGGCCGACGCAGGGGTAGGACGGAAGAGAAATGTTTTCTCTGGCAACCCTCTCGCTTTCCGGCCGTCCTCGGGAATATTACGACGGTGGTTTTGCTTGCGCGCACGAAAAGGCTTTTTCGTTCTCTTTTTTTTTATTCGTGCACGCTTCCTTTTTGTGGGATTGAAGTACCGTTATAATTATCGTGGAGGTAATTATTATTATTATTATTGTCGTTCACATCCTCGGAGAACCTCAGAATATTTCAATTTGAGAGAAATGTCTCGCCATTGTTATAACATATAATTTTTGGTCATTTTTGCGCGTGCACTGTGTGATAATACGGCCATTATAATTATGATTATAATACAAAACGGATGGTTTTTATTACTTATACATTTATAACGAAATATCAGTTTATTAATAGAAAACCTTTGGTGTTGTATGGAAAAATTGACTGTGTACAGTATTATTATGTAAAGTAAGTCAATAAAAGATTTCCATCATCGGTGTAAAAAAAAAGAGTTTCGACACACGTCATCCCGCTGACACTTCATGATACGCGCATATTGAGCACCGTATACAACGTATGCGCATAATAATGGAAAGCGAGATAAAAAGCTCGTTTTCGAAAGCTCATAGCCATCAGTATAATAATGTCTCCATTATACGCTTTCAGATCAACGCGCGCATCAACAACCCCGTCTATTGTAGCCGCCATACTCGCTTCCCATTGTGTACACCGATCCGATACCAAAGCGGAGATCGAGTGTGAAGTAAAAATCGTCGTGACAGTTTTTAATTCCAGCAGCGACGGTTTTCAGATGAATAATAATCTTATGCGGAGCCCCTCTTCTTATCGCTTTTCCATCTCATTTCACCATCGCCTCGTGCATATGTGCCTCAGCATTTTCTCGCGTCTTATCTCGGGAAGGACAGTACCTGTTGGAGTGGAACATCCGATAAATTCCTGATTTGATGGGCTATACCGATCTGCTGCTCGTCCTATCCAACTTGCTTGCCGGAAGTGGTTCGTGTACAGCGGATAAGAGCTATTCTCAGCTGACTGTGATTCAATTGAGATTTCAAATTGTATTGGGTAATGGAAATTCGTCATTGAATATTCTACAATCTTGATCTCATCTATTTCTGACCTAATCCTGTGATGGGATATCTGAATGTCCGACTTGATGGTCTGTGTATTTTCAGAATCAATTTACTTGATCCATTCATTTAAAGTGTACAGTGGCTAGTTTAATTAATTCACTACTTCGAACGTTCCTTCTGAATGGAAGATAAGCTAATTGACTAAGAATGATAATATGTCCATGTTCTTTTGTGATACAACGAGTATGAATTCCTGAATAGCATCAAAGATATAACGACTTGGGATTCCCAACTTAAAAACCTTCAACCGAGAGCTAACGCGGAACGCATGCAATATCCATGAATACAGTGCTATTCAGAGCGTCGCATATATAATCGATTTGTTATTCCGCGTCGCGAGCTCGACAGCCAATCATTATCGGTGAAACGTGCATTATACGTCTCGAGTACTGCCAGATTTTGTCCGTTTATATACGACTCTATTAGCTCATTTGACTTTCAAGCTACCCTGTATAGATTCTATATTCAACTCGTTAAATTACTCCGCGCAATCGACGTGCTTTATTGTATTATCCTCGAAGGACAGACGTCTCACAGTATAAGTCAAGAGTGCTCGAATTGGATTATCATCGTATAACGTACAATTATTGCGGTTGAGGACTCTTTCTCTCTTTCGTCCTTATTTTGTCGCAACTTCGATAAAAAAAGAAGAGTCAACATAATTATGTTATATAAAATATATACATGATAGAGCACTCACAAAAATGTAATCTTGAAATTAGCGGACGTCTCCTCAAATATTCGCCAAAACGAAAATCCACTTGATGTTAAATGATTCATTTATGATTAAGAATAATCCATTGGAATCAATCGATGCCAACCATTAAATGCAAACGTAATTTTCTTGATCATAAAAGAATCATTTAACATCAAGTGGATTTTCGTTTTGGCGAATATTTGAGAAGACGTCCGCTAATTTCAAGATTACATTTTTGTGAG
>UCOJ01002555.1:0-10938 GCA_900474305.1 Cecidostiba fungosa
GTGTCTAGTTTATTTATCCACGCATCCTTTCCAACAATATAAAATATTAAATTTATTTTTTTATTATTAAACTATGATAAGCTTTGCTAACCTAACAACAGCATTTTTTGTAGAATTTCAGGTCCACAATTTTAGGGGATTTTTCGTGCATGCGCAGTCTATTTGTATAAATATTCAGAAATTTACTCCCTTACATTGGTGCTTTTGATTTTGACTGAACTATTGCGCCACTGTACAGGCTATGAAATACGAATCTAGAATTTCGTTAATTTAGAAGAATAAGAAAATGCAACTAATATTTTTAAAATGAAATAGAATAACACAGGCTATGTAATACGTATCTAGAAATTCGTTAATTTAAAAGAATAAGAAAATGAAACAAATATTTTTAAAATGAAATAGAATAACATCTTACCTGTTATGAATCCTTAAATATTTTATTTTGCTTCTGACGCTTTTCGCATTATTTTTTTTGTATGTTTTTTTTTGTTTTTGATATATCATTTAAACATTACTTAGCTGCCGCTATGATTAGCAGCGCTCTAATTTATTAATGCAGCTATCCTTTATATGATTGATCATTAATATATAAATGAATTTATTATATAGCTTCCGCTGTGATAAGCAGCGCTATATTTTAGTGATGTATCAATTATTTTAATAATTTCTGACTGATATATCACTTAGACATTACATAGGTTCCGCTATGATTAGCAGCGCTCTAATTTAAATTCAATGTAGACAAAATATTTGGCTGCCGCTATTATTAGCAGCGCACTAATTTTTTAAATGTATCTTTCATTTCTACGATTGATCAATAAATAAAATAAATAAAATTAATATAATAAATAAATTTAATTCCAATTAGCTGCGGCTATGAATAGCAGCAGTCTGTTTTAAATAATATATTGACAAAACTTTTGGCTGCCGTTATTATTAGCAGCGCACTCTTTATTAATGCAGCTATCGTTTCTACAATTACTTATTAATATACCACTTATATAATAATTATTATTTGGACAAAAAGTGTTAAAGTTATTGTATCTATTAATAACTGATTGATATTCATAGTATTTCGTGAAAAACAATATTTTTAGTGTAACTTTTATAGTTAATGTTTTTATTCTTATTATTTTGTTTTTAATTTATTAATAGTTCATTCCCACAAATTAAAACTTTTAAATATTGTTTATTCATTGCTCGGGATAGAGCTACATACAATTGGCCATGACCAAATACTGAAGAAGGAAGATAAACTCCAACTTTTTTAAATGATTGTCCTTGAGCCTTATTAATCGTCATTGCATGAGCAAGTCTAACAGGAAATTGTCTTCTTGTCATTGTAAAAGGTATTTCTTCCGCGGATGGAGATAAATTTATTCTGGGCAATAAGACAGTTGAACCAGTTTGGTTACCAGTTATTATTTCTGCTAAAATTGAGTAATTTTTCATTTCTTTTATAATTAATCTCGTACCATTGCAAAGGCCTTTGCTAATATTTATATTTCTTAATAACATTACAATAGCTCCTCTTTTTAATTGAAGCTTATGCTGCGGTAACCCATTAGGTGTTAAGGAATTTAAGAACTCTAAGGGCAAAATTGTATCTAATTTCTCATTATTAGCATCTTCTGCAGAATCATGGCTTATATAAACGCGTTCAGGTTCATTTATTAATGATAAAATTTTATTATTAATTTCTAAAACGTCACTATTTTTAGGTGCCAAAATAACGTTATCATAATAATCATGTTTATTTGAATCGATGTAGGTTCCATATATTTCATTAATTATATTTCCATTTGATAACATTTCTTCGGGTATGCTAATAATTTCGTTTTGTTCTTCAAACGTGTTGTTAAATTTTCCGTCACCCACTTTTAAAAGCCACTTTTTAAAACTTAAATCAGATTCAGTTACACGTTTATTATCTTTTAATGACATAGTTATAAATTTCGGCCATATATGACATTTTTTTATACAGTTTTTAATTATTTGTGTTCTACTACCATGTCTAACAATAGGTAATGTTTGCCGAAAATCACCTGACACAATTACAACTTTTCCACCGAAAATATTATCATTATCACATATATCTCTAAACATTCGATCAACTGCTTCAAAAGCATATTTGGATGTCATTGTTATTTCATCCCAAATTACTACTTGCACGAGCTTCATTTCTTGGCCGTAGTTATTATTTGCTGTTATATGACATGTACTTTGTTCATTAATATTAAACGGTAATTTGAATGTTGTATGTACAGTTTTACGATCTTCTAACAAATTAGCAGCTATTCCAGTCCAAGCAACTGTTACAAACTTTATTTGATTAATTTTAAAGTAAGCAATTAATGTATTTAGTAGGTAACTTTTACCAGTTCCTCCAGGACCATCTATGAATACGCATTTATCATTTGATATCCCTTTAATTGAATTTATTACCATATTAAAAATTATATTTTGAGCGTCTGTCAAAGTTAAAATTCTTTTTTCAAATGAATTTTCATTTAATTGAAACATGTTATCGACTTCAGTATAACAATCAAATTCCTATGTTTCTATATCAGGTAAATTAAAATCACTTGTTGAAAAACCATGAGTAATTAAAACGTCATTTATAATTTTCAATGCATATTGAGTGCCTTTTACAGCATCCATTGTTGGAGGGTAAAACTGTGTTATGTATTTTTGAAACAATTCACCAGCATTATTTGGATTATGAAAAACACATATATAACTAAATAATTGACACATATTAAATGGAAATTTATATTGATATGCTTCTTCCAAACATTTATCCCATTCTTCATTTGTTTCAATTAAATTTCTTGCTTTACAAACATCATAATAGTTTGAATATTCAATATTATTAAATGTTTTTAAATGTTCATATGAAGTGACTCCCTTAACATGTAATAATAATAGTCTCAAATAAAAACGTTCTTTTTGTTTCGGGCTGACAAGATACATTCTACTCAAAATTGATTTATTCTTTTTTTTTTCGTTTATTCCACTGTTTCGTTTTTTTGTCAAATACATAATGCTCAGGTATTTCAGTGTATAAATACTGATGTGCTTCTGTATCATTTTGATTAAGTTCAAACCAAGCAGTTAGTTGTGTGCCAACAGTTCTATTCAATATATCATTTTCACAACCTTTCTTGTAATAAACATAATGTTCATCTTTATCATCAACTGGCATTCTATAAATAACATGTGATAATTCGTTTATATGATATTCTAATAAGCGATGCATTGCTTCTGGAGGGCAAATATATCTTGTATTAATATATTGTTTAATTTCGTCATATCTAATTTCAACATCTTCTTCACTATTATTTACATCATCATTAATACCTTTTTGGTCCAATTTCATTTCAATGAATGCACAATCATGCCCTTTATAGCAATATTTAAACAAATACTTCACACATAATACTGTTGAACATACTTCAAGATTTACGTGAGAGTTATACTTTAAAAGTAAATATGGATTATAGGGTACAACAAATCTATTATCCGCCCATCTATTTGAAGAATAATATATTTTTTGGTTATCTTTTCTTCGTCTGTATAAAGGATAACCAGTATTAGTTATAGTGTTTTCATTAAATTTTTTTGGAAAATTTTTGGTACATTTCATGTTTTCCATACAAGGGGAATTTTGGTTTTGTTTACCACAAGGACCATGAATCATAAATTGTTTAACAATTTCATATAATCTAGGATGTCTTGATTTATCAGGAATTTCAGCTGAAATAAGATTGTCTATTAAATCATTGTTATACAATTTGTCTTCTTTATCTAAAAAAATTAACATATGTATATGAGGTAATCCTCTTTTCTGGAATTCAATGACATAAGTATATGCGATACACTTTCCAAAAATGTATTTTTTAACGATGTCATCTTTGAGTTCTTTTACTTTTTGATTGAACACTTTGACGATTATATCAGGTCTATCAATAGGTTGCTCGAAATTTTCAATATTATGCACGATTTCTGTCCATTTTGGATTACATGTCATGGTAAGAAACAAATCAGGTTTACCATACGTTTGCACAAGTACCATTGAATCAATAAAATTTTGATGTAAAGCTCTAGGGCTTCCAGTAAAACTTGAAGGTAAAATAAACATTTTACCAATTTTCACATTTTCATCCATTTGTTTGTTGGTTATGTAATCCATTAATCCTTTATATAATTCTGTCCTTAAAGTATCTTGATTTTTCCGTATATAATATAATCTTGAACCTTCAACTTTGACCCAAGCATCAATTATATATTGTTGAGTTAATTTTCCTAAGTTTAAATAGGGACTGAAACCATTCCTTATACTTAATTGTAACTATAAAATTGTAGTGTTGATATGTTAGTTTTATTATCTCTAGATTTCATATTAGGCATCCATCCATAACCACCTCGAGGAAAAATTAACGGATATGTCATTGGATCTACATGTCGACGTACATAAGGAATTCTTATTGGCCCATTTGATTTTGAATATATACAAATATCCCTTTCTATCGGAGGTTCACCATCATTTGCTACAAATACTATAGCAACTTCGTTACATGTTGCAGTGTTATAACGATTTTTATCATAATTATTGTTTCTTCTGATTAGCATTTTTACTTCAGGAAGATTTACATTATTACTCATCTCTAATTCAAGTTCATGCATCATTTTATAAGCTTCAGCGTATGGATTATTTTTTCTCATGTAATTATCTAAAATTCTTAAAATTTCTAAAGCGCAATGAGAATCATTTTCCATTCTATACATATTTGCTTCCTTATTGTCAATGATGTACAATTGCCCATACTTTCTTTTTGTATCATTTTGTGGATGTAATGAATAGGCATTGTGATATACTTGTCCGCATATTCGGACAACAGGTGGTCCTTGACTGAAAAGTTTGTCAAAAGTAGCGCCGAAACTGGCAAATGCAACTGAGTTATTATATGATCTAATACAATTTTTAAATTGTTTATTAAAGATGAATAAATTTTTTATTTCTTCTGGATAATCATAATCGTTAGGTAAAACTATTTTACCCTTATGGCAACAGGTAGAAAATTTTTTATCACGAGGAAGTTCAAAAGTAAAATGTTTTGCTTGACAAAATTCACATTGCAAATTTAAATTACCAAGATTACATTCTTCAATTAAACTTTCAGTAATATCAGAATTGGCAATAAAAGCACATTTATATTTGTCTGTTTTAGATGTCTTTAATTCTTTTCTTTTTGTTAAAATAATCTCTCTATTTTCTTTGTAATATAGTTTATTTTTCACTTTCTTTAATTCAACAGATTCTTCAATTGTAAGTTCATTTCTCCGTTTTCTATTGCAATTGCCATTAAAATTTAATTTATCTTCAGTTTTCATTAGTATTTCTTTTGTTTTCTTTGTATCGCGCATATCATTTCTTGTAATATTTTTTAACTTTGATTTAATGTTTCCGTAAGTAATATCGTCATCAACTTGCAATATTTGATCTTCATTGTGAATTTGTTCGTCTATTTTACATATTTTAATATTTTTTAACTTTGATTTAATGTTTCCGTAAGTAATATCGTCATTAACTTGCAGTATTTAATCATCATTGTGAATTTGTTCGTCTATTTTACATATTGATGTATTTTCATTAATAGAAACGATTGATACTTCTTTACTCAAATTTTTTTTTTGTTATAATATTTTTTATTCTTTTTCAAAATTATTTGTTTCTCATCTTTTTTTATAAAATGTTTAATATAAGTTTCTTTTTTCTTTTTTAAAATCCTTTGTTTGTTTTTCTTGTAATATTCTTTATTTTTAGCCTGCTTTAATTCAACTAATGTGGTAATTTTAAAATCATTATTTTCCTTCTTAGTATGTACATCTTCAGACATTGTTACATTTTTCTTAAAATCTGATTGAAATAACGATTTTTGTTCCTTTAAAAATTCATTTGATTTTTTTAATTCGAGTGAATTTAAATTAATTTTGTTAAAACTAAAATTTTTTACTTGAAAAGGATTTGCATGTTTAACGTTACGAATTGATGGAATGCTATTTGTAATAAAATCACTACTATTGTAAAAAGAATTTGATACAGGAAACATTTGTAAACAATTTGTGTCATATATTTTTAATAAGTGTTCTCTCATTTTATTAATATCAAAATGTAAACCACATGGACATAAATTAAAAACTATTGATGTAGCAAATGCAATAGAAAACACTCCACAATCATAAATGTTTTGTTGATTTTGTACTTCTTCAAAACTGATTTTAATGTCGTGATAAGGAAATAACCTCTGAATAAAAATGTTGCAATCGTCTGTCAAATATTTGTTATTTAAACTATCAAACACGTGAATAACACGATTTGAATACCAAATACAGTTCCAATGCCCATGTTCATTATGACCCGAAAAAAGTATCTGAATATACTCCGAGTTAATCGGAACTGGCTGTATATTTTGTGGTCTTTGAATAAATATAGAAGATTGCATTGAAAATGACGTTTGAGTTTCAAGAATTTGATTGAATTTTAATATATGAGTATCCAGTAGCATAATCTGATTGTTTAAGTAGTTATTATTACCTACAACAATAGGTTTTTCTAATTCAGTCAACATATTGTAATACAAAGACGATGTACCTGATTAACACAATGAAGTTAGTAAGTGTGAAACAGTAAAATAAGTTTATGTAATCTTGAATATAAAAATTACAGTCACCTTACTGATTTTTATTTTCTTCGTCTTCTTAATTTCGCGTTCACTTTGAAATTGTTTGCAAAAAAACGAATGATATTAAAATAAAATTGAAATGTAATAATCAAGTATTAAAATACACGCACATACTCACGCACATACATATCTACACTTGCACACACTCGCACACACACACACACACACACACACACACACACCGCACACCCACACGCACATGAACAAGTACGAAAATATATACGTAAACTCATATAAATATACCTTGCATAATCAATAATTAAATGCAAAATTTTATCTTCATATGTACTTTATATTGTTTAATAACATATAAAGTAATGACACTATTCAAGAATATATCTCAATATCTCGACGATTCAAGTATGTACCATGTGATCATTTCACATTAATAATTGATATTAATACAGTTATGCGCTATGTGATCCGGAAATAAATTAAAAATGTAATTAATTATGTGCAAACTGTATCTAAATTATACATTTAACAATTGATTACGATTGTCTTTTTACGTACCTGTTATTTTTCAACGAGATGTGAAATAGTAATAGTATCAAATATGGAGATAAATAACTTAAATTTAAATCGAAAGTATTAATTTTAAGTAAGATGATATAACCTTAAAGGAAGAGCACGAGTAAAATATTATATAATACGTGTTCCCTTCAAGAGGACTAAATGCTTTCTGCTTCTACGACTTCCGCAGAAATTCTAACTACTGCGACTATCAACGAAATTCTATGTACAGTAAACACTAATAACCTTGAAACAATTACAATTAGTGTCTATAACACGATGTTTAATTCAACTTGGTTTAGTTTATATATAAACCGTTTTATCACTAATACAAATTATTCGTTAACTATATTCAAGAATATTAAAATTAACTGACAATTAATTTAAATAATTTACATATACTACTGTAATAATAAAAAAAAACATTGAATAATTGTATTGTCTCAAAAAAAGTTAATTTAAGAAACAAATAAATAATATTATTTACTGATTTTAGATTACCACGATATGTATATTAATAAAGGAAACATTAGAAACAATCGCCCTCAATATGATAGTACGTGATTTGTGCGTGGGAATATGTGTGAGTAAGTGGAACTGAGTGAAGCCGTAAATGTACACATATAAACTTAAATTCACAAAACGGAGGTCCGTATGTAGTACACGGAGGTTCGTATACACAAAACGGAGGTCCATATGTAGTACACGGAGGTCCGTATACACAAAACGGAGGTCCCTATACCGTAAACAATCGTTCTAAACGCCATGAACATTGTAAAAAAGAATGTTATCATCGATTCTTTTTTAGCTGATGTGCCCCACAACATAAGTAGTCAATTGAATGAAGATTGTGGAAATTGTCCTGGAATCAATGACCCTTCTTATTATGTAGCTGGACACAATTCGTTCACAGATATACGTTCTGAAGATTCCAATTTAGACAGTGCTAATTTGATTCTCGGTGGGTTGCCAGATTCAATGAAACTATGGTTGATTATTGACAAAGATGACAATAACAAGTTGCTCAATCAAATATCCAAAGATATATTATTTTTAAAACAACGAAAAAAAAATATTTAAATTCTTTTCTTGATGGTTGTTCCATGCCCATTAGTCATAAGAATCTTATTGTAACTCTAACTTATTTAAAAAATAATAGTATAAATTTCGAAATTTTGTTACAGCGTCCAGGTGATTTGGTCTACATTGGATGTTTCGTTTTTCATCAAGTAATTAACATTGGATTTAATTATTCTGAAGCAGTCAATGTAGGCAGTTTATTCTGGAATTTAACTAATCATTTTTTTTGTTCCTGTATATGTCCTGAAAATGCTGTTATTAAGTTATCACGCAATGTGCAGATAGAGCCCTACCTATCAGTAAAAAAAGTTAAAAGATACTTTTGTGATCTCGCGAATTGTGCTGCATATTTTGATAATTTGAAATTATTTAATTTACACCTGTTAGAACACAAATCCACAATTTTTAAATGTGAATTGTGTGCTAATATTCTTTCTACGAAAGAGTCTTTGCGCAAACACGTCGAAAGAATGCATAAGAAAAAGACATTAATATGTTCAAATTGTAATATTTCACCAACACCGCAAAATATGTCGCGACACGTCAGCAGATGTTACGATCGAATTTGCGACAAATGTAAAAAGAAATTTAATCCCAAAGGTTTTGGCCATCACATTTTAAATTGTAAGGGAGAAAATAATAAATAAAGCATAATATATGGACAAAAAATGTTCATGTCTCCTAATTCTATTAATTAATAATAATTCTATAATAAATAAAGCATAATACATGGACAAAAAATGTGCATGTCTCCTAATTCTACTTCTAACCGAGCGAGCGTCAGCGAGCGAGGTACTCTGGCTAGTTTTATTATTAAACTTGCTACGCTTGGGGTAGTTAGTTTTAGTGATTTTCGTTTTAGGTTAAGTACTCGCAGTCGCTCGCCCACATCAGGTGGGTTAAGCTATTTTGTTACTAAATAGGCTAACCGTTGGTTAGGTGGGTTTAAGCATTTTCGTTTTAGATTTGTTACTTGCAGATGCTCGCCTACCTCCGGTGGGCTAACCTATTTTGTTAATAAATAGGCAATCGTGAGGTAGGTGGTTTTAAGCATTTTGGTTTAGATTAGTTGATCGCAGTCGCTCGCTTTCCTCCGATGTGCCGATTTATTTTATTATTAAACTTGCTACGCTTGGGATAGTTAGTTTTAGTGATTTTTGTTTTAGATTAAGTACTCGCTGTCGCTTGCCTTCCTCTGATTGGCTGACCTATTTTGATGTTAAATGGGCTAACCGTGGGGTAAGTGGGTTTAAGTATTTTGGTTTTAGATTAGTTGCACGCAGTCGCTCGCCTTCCTCCGATATGCCGACGTGTTTTATTATTAAACTTGCTACGCTTGGGGTAGTTAGTTTTAGAGATTTTCGTTTTAAATTTGCTTCTTGCAGTCTCTTACCTACCTACGATGTGCCGATTTATTTTATTATTAAACTCGCTAAGCGTGGTGTAGATGGGTTTTAGCATTCTAGTTTAAGAATTGATGCTAGCAGCCTCTCACCTACCTAAGATGGGGTGACCTATTTTATTATTAAACTCGCTAAGCGTGGTGTAGGCGGGTTTAAGCATTTTGGTTTAGATTAGTTGCTCGCAGTCGCTCGCCTTCCTGCGATGTGCCGATTTATTTTAATATGAAACATGCTACGCTTGGGGTAGTTAGTTTTAGAGATATTTGTTTTAAATTCGTTACTTCCAATCGGTCGCCTATCTACGATGGGGTGACCTATTTAATTATTGAACTCGCAAAGCGTGGGGTAGATGGGCTTAAGCATTTAGGTTTAAATTAGTTGATCGCAGTCGCTCGCTCTCCTCGATGTGCCGATTTATTTTATTATTAAACGTGCTACGCTTGGGGTAGTTAGTTTTAGAGATTTTCGTTTTAGATTTGTTACTTGCAGTCGCTCGCCTATCTACAAGTGGGTAATATATTTAATTATTAAAATCGCTGAGCGTGGGGTAGACAGGTTTAAGCATTTCGCATTCCTCCGATGTGCCGACGTATTTTATTATTAAACTAGCTAAGGGTGGGGTAGGTGGGTTTTAGCATTCTGGTTTTAGAATTCTTGCTAGCAGTCTCTCACCTACCTACGATGTGCCGATTTATTTTATTATTAAACTTGCTACGATTCGGGTAGTTAGTTTTAGTGATTTTCGTTTTGGATTAAGTACTCGCTGTCGCTCGCCTTCCTCCGATGTGCCCACGTATTTTATTATTAAACTCGCTAAGCGTGGGCTAGATTAGTTTAAGCATTTTTGTTTTAGAGTAGTTGCTTGCAGTCGCTCGCCTTCCTCCGATGTGCCAATTAATTTTATTATTAAACTTGCTAAGCGTAGGGTAGGTGGGTTTTAGTATTCTGGTTTTAGAATTGTTGCTAGCTGTCTCTCACCTACCTACGATGTTCAGATTTATTTTATTATTAAACTCGCAAAGCGTGGGGTAGATGGGCTTAAGCATTTAGGTTTAAATTAGTTGATCGCAGTCGATCGCTTTCCTCCGATGGGCTGACCTATTTTGTTATTAAATTTGCTACGCATGGGGTAGTTAGTTTTAGAGATTTGCGTTTTAGATTTGCTACTTGCAGTCGCTCGCCTACCTCCGATGGGC
>UCOJ01002556.1:0-10931 GCA_900474305.1 Cecidostiba fungosa
GCTGGCAACGCCGCTCGTGACAACAAGAAGACGAGGATCATTCCCCGTCATCTCCAGCTGGCCATCCGCAATGACGAGGAGTTGAACAAACTGCTCTCCGGGGTTACCATCGCCCAGGGTGGTGTTCTGCCCAACATCCAGGCTGTTCTTCTTCCCAAGAAGACTGAGAAAAGCTCTTAAATTTTTCTTCAAGATTTATGTAAAAAAAACAATCGGCCCTTTTCAGGGCCATCACATTTATTAACGTATAAAAACTATATTGTATATATTACAACTTTTTTTCTAAATTGCTGAGAGATTACACACATTTAGTATAATATTACGATACTAGTGCGGTAAAGTAGTTTCACCCACGTGGGGGACGTACCGACCCAGCGAAGCGAGGGTAAGTCCCTTTACCCCCTTAGTATCGTACGATATTTTATGAAACAAAAGAAACTGTAGCGTGCGCAAATAAAGTCTGAATCCGAGCGTTTAATTCGGAGACGAGATATAAAATATGTATGTACAACGGCGCCTTGTTATACGCGTAAGAATAGCGAAAGCGAAAGACCCATTATCGCGAATCGAGTCATGATACAAAACAAGTGCGGCTACAAGAGGCTCGAAACAAAGTCTAAGCCCAAAGATATCGCAGATTCGGCGAATGCGAACTGCGACTCGAAGCGGACAAAGCTTTCGAACGACAATGGCGATAGTCGAGAATATGGATGCCGTGGCGATACTCGATGCCGTGCGTGTAATAACATATGTTAAATTTTAATTTTAAGTTCATTGTAATAATAAAATAATGTAAAAGCGAGTTTCGGGGGGTCGGCATAGCAGATCTACGCTCCGAGTCATCGCTGGGAATATGCGGTGCTGTACCGGGAAAATCTAAGGTTTTCCGCGAACTGGAGGATTCACCCTTGCGAGACCCACCGTGACGTGCCGGAAAAACGTAGGGTTCGGGTTCGGGTTTTCGAAAGCTGTAGTCTGGTGAGTGTGGTTTTCCGGGCGGAAAATCTTGGGTTTTAAAACCAGAAAATATGGGTCAAGAACCCGCTGACAAATGTCAGGACTCGGGCCGAAAGGCTGACGTGAAAAGCGGTGATTCGGAGGCGATGAGAACGCGAAGCAATCGGGGGTTTCTTCGAAACGAAATCCAGAGAGGGGTTATCTCGGGCGAGCGCTTAAAAGGGCAGCGCGACACGCGCTCAGTTCAGTTGACCTCTGGCCTCGCTTCAATAAGGACGTTATAATTCTCATTGTCTCAATTAAATCAATCATTTTTAACAAACACCGCCTTTTTGCTTCAGATCCAAGCTCTGTCATTTACAACCATCCTCGTTAGAATAAACCAATTTTTCCCCCTAGTTGCACAATATACTATTGGCTGTGCTAGAGAAAAACACGTTAAATTTTTTAATTCGAACCATAACAAACAATTGAAAATTAGATAGAATAATAACTTGAGGTTGCCAACAGTTTACCCTGTAAAAGGTGTTTAAAATTGACTTACGGATCTTTCGAGAAAGCAAAAGCAACTTTGCGCGTCATTACAAAATCGGTCCGATAACCGCTCATTCGTTGCATCTTCCTCACACACACTGAAACGCACGTAACGCGCGAGATGGGCTAATTAAACTTCGTTTGACCTTAGCTCCTCGGCGACCGCTGCCCTGCAGAGCCGTGAAATCGGCAAAGGCTATCCGTGACTCAATTATAAAAGCTCGTTTTTGCCCGTCAATCGTCGCAGCACCTTCCACTCGATAAAACGCGCGCGTATGCTGCGCATTAACGATTACGTCCCTCAAGCATATATATATAGCAGCAGCCGCCGACACGTCGTTCGAGCTACGAAGCGTTAATAGCCTCGACGATCATCTTGCGCAATTGCCCGTTTCGCGCTACTGACGTATTTTAACGCGCGAAAGTCTTCTCTCTGTGCTTTTCTTCTCCTCTCTCACTCTCATGGCTTTCCTTTTTTTTCGACGCTCGTTTTCCGGCTTTTTTCGAGAAGCTTGTGTATAGCGTCGGCGGCTTTTTATCGCGAAGTCGGGGCAGAATTTATGACGGGAATTTCTTTTTATCGAGTACGGTATACGGCACGGAGGCTTCGTATAAGTGTGTGATGAGAAAGTCTCCGTTGAGAACGTCGGTATATACCAGGCTTTTTTTCTTTATTCAAGACGGTTCTTTCTTCATTTTTTTTTCTCGAGCGATTGTAACTTTATAGTTTGGTAGATTAATAATATGAGGAGATGTGTCTGAACAGTTACCAAGCTTTTATGCAATTGATCTCGAAGGCAAAATAAAGTCAGAGAGTCTGCACGTAAACTAAGAGATAGAGAAAAATTGTCACAACGGCGGTATACGGAATAAAAAAAGTATGTATACATTTTAGACAGCGTAGCCAAAAGAGCTGCGCGCTCATAGATCTATTGTTTTGTCGCGCGCGCGCGCTCGCCTGTAGGATACACGTCTCGTTGACAATTTTTCACGAACGTGTAAGTTATAGAGAGAGAGAGAGAGAGAGAGACAGAGAGAAAAAAATAAAATTTACATGTTTACAGCATTTGGTGTGTGCGTCGGGTTATTTACATTGCCGCAATATCTCTTGCGGACGATTTTTCTAGCCTTTTCGACCTACATTTTCGTAACGTGACGTTTCGCTGAGTGCGAGCGAGCTCCGGTTGCAGCAAAGTTATTTGTTTTTGTCTATACAAATTTATCTCCCTCTCTCTCTCTCTCGGGGCGCGAGAGGTGCGTCTATTAATAGAAATTCTGGTTTGCAGGAGAAACGGGTCTATCTGGAAAGTTATAATTATGTGCGGTAATTTTGAGTTTATGCTTGATTACAAATGCTCGCACGTAAATTAAGTTGGCTTCTATTTGGTTACTGTGTGTATAGGAAATTCTAGGAACGAACGCAATGTTATCGAAGCAGGTCAGTATAATGTGCGAGACTATTAAAGGTAGTTTTGACGCTTATGTAGGACGTTATTAGTATGAATTTTCATCAAGGATTGTCTCTTTGTTAATGTTGGGATATCGGAAGATGCAGAAAAAAAAATGGATTTTAATCGTAAACCTTTTTGTTTTTCATTCGATTCAAACATTTCAAGGCTCATTTTATTCCGGAGTGAGTTATCGATGGAATCTCATTGCGATGATATTGATTGCTGCGTTGTAATTTACAATTGTTTCAAACAAATCGCACGGATTTTGTAAACAATTGTAATTTGCCAATGCTGTACCAATAAATGAGCCTTGATATGCGGATGACCATTTTCGCTCTACCTTTATTTCTGACGATCGGGAAACCCTTCTCAAGCTACTTTGTAGACAATAAAAATGGTCTTCTTTGAAAATATACGGTAAACCATAAGAGTTGAATGGGCTTTTTCAGACTCGGATTATGATTTGAACCCTTGCGTTCGTCTGAAACATCATGCTCGCTTGGAAAAGGCCATTTTCACCCCTAGTTGTGCAATGCACTATTATCAACATTATTAAAGAGACAATTCTTGTTAAAAAAATTTTTCTAGGATATCTGAGGTTCTGCTTATAAGTACACTAATTTAAAACATTTTTACCAAGCTGTAATAAAAGGAACGCAGGATAGAAATTTTTTCTTCCCCATTTTTTTATACGATATAATATACAAATATATAAGGCATAAAATCGATCTCCCTTCATACATCAATCTCTACTACCACATATAGGCCAAGCCCCTTTGACAAAAAAACCGCGCACCCCAGCACCTAATTCCCTTATACTATACCACACTCGTAGATTTGGATCGCGTCTTCATCGCCCCCTCTATATATAGCATACACGCGTCCCGTGGCGCGTATATGTATATATATATAGTATCAAGCAATAATGTCGCTCTGGTGCGGCAAAGTATATAGGCAAACTGCAGTATGAGCTCTCGGGATTTGCTGCTGCAGTCGATGCCACTCCATACTATACAGAGGCTGCAGCGCATTCCACAGCATCCGCTATGCTAGTGCGTGCAACGTAGAGAGAGAGAGTTCTGTATATATAGGATGGATATATCTAGACGTCGAAGCTTGCGGTACCACTCGCGGAAGGATCGCGAATGGCAGAATTTATGGCGTCATCCGTCACGAACAGCCTGCGGCGGCGGCGGCGGCGGCGGCGGCCTGGATGGAAGGTAATTTCGAATTTGATTTGCGCGGATTAGGGAAGTGCTCTATAGATAGTTGAAGCTGCTGCTGCTGCTGCTGCTGCAGCAGCAGATGTTACGATCCGCGATGAAATGGGGCTAGAGTTTAGGTGTGTATATCTACTATTATATGGAGGAGCGTCTATACTCTACTCGCGATTGAAGCCCCCTATCGGCTTGTTTCGCCTAACCGCACGCGCGCGAGATAGACGATAGCGCGCGAGTGTTAGTCTAATCGAATCGAATCCTCGTATGGCTGTTATATATACAGAGCGGATTACTTTTAGCGTGAGAGCTTCGACGCCAAGTTCAAAGTCCCGCCGAGAAGTGAACTTCAAAATTCTACATTTTCTGCGTAAAATTATTTGTACCAGCAAAAAAGCCAGGTCAAACGACGACAATTTTGATGAACACCACGCTACTCTCATCGTTGCAAGTTACAAAACGCGTTCGAAAAGCATTTTTCGTACAGCAAACTGCTTCTTCCTTCTCTATATTATACTGCATAGCTGGCGAGCGGTTATTTCGAGTTGGAAAAATTACCACAGCCACGCAGCGAGAGCGAGAGATTCCAAGAAAAGAAAGATGTATACACTCCGGATACGAGCTATACGCGCGTTCTATCATCCGGTCTTCCGTCGATTTATCACGACGCGTGTGCCGGCAATCATAGAAGTGCATCGTGCAAAAAACGAGAGAAAAAACGACTGCGGTGCAGTACATGTTATATACATACAGCAAAACAGCGATCGGCGATCGTATATATATATATATACTCGATCTGCTGTCACGTAGTAGTGACCTACAACCGCACATCTATGAAATTGTTCGCTTAATTTTGAAAATAATTCAGAATATTATTCGCCCGTCGAAAGTTACTCGAGAGCCGTAATGGCGTTGAGTTATATCCTAATACAAAGCGCAGTATGTACGTATATGGAACTGGAGCCATTAAAACTTTGCCAGCTAATCATATCAAAGTCATTAGCCGGCATATCCTATTTTTCGCACAATCAAAACTCAAAAGCCCCTTGCGCGCGCGCGCAAGTCCTTTAAAGCTCGATAACGCAATATACACTCTCCGCGTCAGAACTTCTGCCGCTAATCGTCAAAACTCCCTTGGCGCACATTGACCCACAATATCCTCGAAAGCAGGCCACACGTATACATACAGCTTGTATAATACACCCTAATACACATATCTCCCGCCGTCCGAGGCTTATTAGCAGCGTCGATCGCGTCGGATTTTTCCTTGAAAATCAACAGGAACAAGAACAACAACAGCAACTGAGAGTCGACGAAACGATTCGAGGAGATGGCGCGTTACCGCGTTAGGATGAAAGCTCGAGCGCAAGGGGTATTATCCAGTTTAGCAGTACCGCCCGTGCTCGCACTCTCGCTCTGCAACTTCGACGATAACCGGCGGCGGCGCACATGGAAATGGTACAATGGCCGCCAAGGTGAGCTCGGGTAATGGGGGGAATTCGAGCAACTAGTCTTCCTCTACGGATTCTCTATCTCTTTCCGCTTCCAAGTGTGCGCGCGCGTGTGTGTGTGTGTAGCCGTTCATTTTGACTTTGTGTAGATGCTGCACAAAAGGCCCTTTTGTATGGTTACATGAGCGGCAATAATGTCATTATCCGCCTGCTATAGTATGGGATAAGGCTTATACGTGGAGAGGACGTAAGAACTGGCCGTTGTTGCCTTTTGATTAATCACAAAGAGTTGCGAGGAGCTTTCAAATTTTGTGCAGTCACTCGAAGCTATATTAATTCCATTACATTAGCATCATCTGCAGAACATACGAATTTCTCATTAGTTTTTTTTTATGAACAAAGAAACGTAATAATACGTTCGATATATTTTATCTAACGTAACGTAAAATAGCATGGAAAAGATGGTGAGTGTATCAGATGACGGGACAAAGTTGAGACAATTATAAAAAATGATTAAGCATGTATATAAAGCGATTACGCTGGAAATCGGTGAAAAATAAGCGGAAAACTCATGAATTTTCTCAAGTGGAAATTCATTTGGTAACTACCTAGGGACTTAATGATCTGAGAACTTTCCAGCCAATTACGCAAAGATAGGAAGATAAATTTTTATGAGAGTTTATAGTGAGAGATGCACGAGGCAGGATTGTTTTTACAAACCCAACACGAGGCGCGTGAAGAATGTTGCTCGAGAGAGAGAGAGGTCTAATTAAGATACCGTCCTGCGCAAATGAACGTAGCAGGATTACAGCTCTTTGGCTTTAAAGCAACACGAGAAAAGAGTCACAGTTTTTTGGAAATTAAGTTTATATCAAAGTTTACCTATGTGATCAAATCCCTAGAGAAGCACTTTCGAAAGTCCTAGAATATCGAAAATTATTTTTTAATGTAGGGCTTCCATGCCTTTTTTATCTTGTTTTATATGCTAAAGTTAAAGAAAAACTTCGATGAACAATAGAAATTGACCCTGAAATATTTTTTGTAGGCATATTACGGTTAAGCGACAAAAGTTGGCTTTACTGCGCAGATCATAACTTTGCACCTAAAAGTCGTAACACATTTTTCATAAAAGATAACAAAAAAATGGATGCTCTGGTGCTATGTTATAAGCGATTAAAAATATAGCAAATATTTGTTGAAAATCTCAAATTTTGCAAGAAAACTTATCGTCACAGGCTCCCCCTGCTGGCCCGGATAAAGCGCCACCTACATCGGTCGTTGGAACCATAAGAGCTCTCGGTTCCGCTTCATTTCCGGCTCTTTCGGTCTTATTAGCTGCCATTTTTTGGTCTTTCATAGTCGATCACCACTCCCTATTTATAATCTTACAGAATTTCTTTTAATTAATTTAATACAATAATTCATTAAATAAAAAAAGAATTTTTGACAATTCTTCCTTAAATCTCAACTAAAGCGTGTATTGTAAATTTCGCAAAGTGTACACAGTTTATTAAGAAATATGAAGCTACTTTCACCAGAGAATCTTCTTTTTACATATTACCAGCGAGTTCAAACGCGCTCCGCATTAGAGTCTCTTCACAAAGAAAATATTAGCATCATCTGCAAATATCGCACCAAGAACAAAGCCGCAAGTCGCGAATTGACATCGACGGTGCATATATAGCACACACAAATAACTCGCGGAATTAATGCAAATTCGCTCTCTTAAGTATACACGTTCGAGCTATATCGCTTCTAACTCCGTTCGTCACGACTACTATTATACTATACCTTCCCCGCACGACTGCGACACAAAGGGTATGTATAAGCTACAACTTACCGGAAAACTACACGCTTTCCCTTCAGCCATACGCGTTACTTATGCCATACGCACACGTGGATCGCTTAAACCGCGCGTTTGGATAGGAAATCTACCTCGGCGCGACTGCTTATAAGGTATATATATATACATATAAGCCCACACCCGCAACTCCACCCCTACGGACTATGCGCACAGCGGAGAAGGAAATTCTGATTGTGCGGCAATTAAATGAAGCGGATCGTTAGCTCTCGCAAGGCATCACGACGAATTGTTTTAACTCGACTCCCACTGCTGCTGCTGCTTCTATATATAGGATATAGACTTCTCGCTGTCTCCTTCCCGAGCTCGCTCAAGGTGAAAATTGATTCCGAGCTACTGCTAGTGCTTAAAGTGCTGCGGATGAAATTGAAATTAGAGAGTGTGTGTGTGCGTGTGTGTGTGTGGCTGGATCGCGAGACGTTTTATGATTTAATCATACGCCGAGAGAGTTTCTTAGCTCGTGTGTCGCAAAGTGTGCTCTTGGAGTGGATTTCGAGACTGTTGCTGCGAGGGTTACGACCATTGAGATGGCTTGAATGAATGAATATATACTTCTTTATAGGCAGTAAATCATGAGTTTGAACGCGACTTATATGTAGTATACAGTGTGGGCGAAGGGCTGTTTTTGCTGTGGGGATTTTTTAGGGTTCGTATGGGGGCTTTTAAACACGGTTTCACTGGCTTCTCTTTGTGCTTTTTGTCGACTGTGTTATAACCGCAGTTGATCGTTTAAGTTTGAAAGGAACTGGAATGATGAACGCTATATATCTATTGTAGAATTGAATTAACGTTGCTATAATATAGGCATATCTAGTAAAATAAAGTTTTTCCTTTTTCTAAAAGCCGAAAAATCGAATTCGATTTGAAAATGTTAAATATTCAGAGCTTCTCCAATGCAGAGAAAAATCTTGACAACCGAGTGTATTCTACATATGAATTCGGAGCCAACAATGCATTGAATTTTAAACTTTCTTAAAAATTCAATTTTCTCGATATCCTTTAAATTATCTATCCTTGCCCATTTTGCAACACACTGCGATATGTACTATTTTAACCAAGCCACATTAAAATTGATGAAAATTTAAAATAATAAAGTTCTTCCAAACAGCTTACTAAATATCGATATCCATCAAGCTGCATGGCATCAGCTATTCACATTGCGCACACACACACACACACACACACACACACAAGGCAGCGCGCAAAAGATTCCATCATCATCCCTTCGATCACATCCCATCCCCCTCGCTGCAGCGTTGGCTAATAACGCCTCGTGTATACGTCGGCTTTCGGCTCCACCCATCGTATCCATCTTGCGCGCATAAAATTTGGCCAAAGGCAGCAGCAGCAGCAGCAGTAGCAGGCAAGTGCAAGCACACATAGATTCCGCCAGCCTAATATATCTATCCCCGACTGCGTCGGTGATGTCCCCGAAGCAATGGGCTAACCGTAACGTTGACACGCGAGCTCGTCGGGATAATGGATGCGCGGCTTTGCAGCACACTCTCTATGTGTGTGTGTGTGTGTGTGTGTGTGTGTGTATGCAGAGGCACGCGTCGCGGTATCTCGGTGAACGCTTAGCTACATCGCAAACCTACTGCTTGTGTGCAGCGTAGGGTACAGCCCATATTGGTTGCGCGTCCGCCTCTTGTCGGCTGTCCGCGTGCTTGCCTCCGTGGAGACGGACACGAGGCCTTGGAGTATAGCTGCGCGCTCTGATGCTGGATCTCAACGTGTGGGTTGGAGGAAAGGTGGATGTTGTTTGTTGGGGGGGATGTTCGGGGTATCGGAGCTGGAGCAGCTCGAGATTGAAATGGAAAGATGCGCGAGCTGAGATGACGGAATATTACACAAGGTTGCATGTGATCGACTGATGAATTTATTGGATGGGTCGCGTATTATATCGTCGCTCCCTACGAAGATCAGTATATTTCTGAAAAGTTTGTTTTCAATTTGCTATTTTTGAGTACAGCATCAGATTGAAATATAAAAAATCAGCCGGGTCTGGACATATCACGCGGATATAGGACTTGTACAATACTAGGAATGCAGGCGCGCTTCGCGCGCTCCTTATTCTCTCTATTATTACTACTTTATATTACATTTAATTTTAACCTTCAGTCTTGTTACTACTCATACACCATAATTTTCAACACATTCTGTTCACTAAATTTCCTACCAGAGTACACATGGTTCACAACATAGACCAGCACTTTTTTAAGAGAGAAAATATGTATGCATATGTAGGGTTAGGTTGCACTTTTCTATACACATGTTTTAAAACTACGCTCTTACTAATAATTCATATATCAAGGTCTCTTGCTAGTAATATTATATATATTTTTTCTGAATCTGTCATAAAACTTTTCATGCTCTTTAACCTCATTTTATTTTAATTTTAGGTACAGCAGTGATTATACGGATGATGATACCTCAGCAAGTGCTAAGAATACGAAGAAGAAAGCTCTTCTTAACACGCGTAGACAACTTTAACTAATCCTATGCCACCACCAGTAACAGCACCAATCCTGTCTATGCTTGGAATTAAAAGTGCATCAAAGAAACACGTCTAGACATTTACAGGCTGCAGATTCAGAAGATTTGGATATAAATAATGTGGTAGCAGTAATTCACACACCTCCACCTACAAAAATTGAAAAAGCCCTTGCAAAAAGCACTAAACATACAGCTAACTGCTATCTAAACGTAACAACGATAGCCTAGAAATAGTTTCAGATTCGAGTGTAGTACAAGAGATACCACCGTCTCCACCCTCCTCACCGCCCATTCTCATTACCAAATTCACTAAAATCTTATGAAACTAATTGGAGGAGAACATTGAGAGAGTCACACGATACTAATTTATGCACAAGTACTAGTTCTTCTGCTCCTAAAAACCAAAGATATTCCTAGAAATGATTCATTCTCATCATCAAAAGATAGTTAAAAAAATATATGATATTCTTTCTAACTATGATATACCATGATATACTATATTTATGAGTTCACATACAGACTTAGCGTGCAAACATCAGTGAACTTACCCTCTCTGTCTAAGACTAGCTTAAAAGGTAACTACTTTTCTCAGATTATATTAAACTATAATAACCAAGTATAATTTTATATTTATTTAATCTTGCAGGAACAAAGTATCGTCTCCCAGGGTTGAACAGTACACCAGAAGCAAAAGACAGTGATGCCAATTGTTGCGTCGCAACACGGCTCACGAGGTGGTGGCAGCACTTGCCGGGCGCTTCGTTCTTGCGCGCGCATTCGCGCCACGTTTTTCGACATCTTCCCGTGCGGGTGCATGACAGTCAGTCAGTCGACAGCCATTACAACGAGCGGAACTCTTCCTCGTTTTTGACTTTGATTTATTCGACTACGATTATAAAGTTCAAACTAATATCGCGAGTTTAATATTCAATTAAATCATTTTATTCATAACCGACCCACGAGC
>UCOJ01002557.1:0-10929 GCA_900474305.1 Cecidostiba fungosa
ACTTTTCAATAAAAATACTTTTAAAATCATATACACACACATATAAAAATCTCAAAAGAAACCACCTTACAAAGACACTTTATTCGCGCGTCACGTCGCCGCAGAGTAATCGAGAAAAAGTCGTATAAATTAATTAATAACCAGGGCGGAGGAAGAGGAGCTACAAACGTGCGAGAACTCGTCCGCATTCTCCACGTGCAATCTGTGTATATATATTACGCTCAGCTAATTGTTCGGCAATTATCCGCCGGACGAAAAAATGCGCGCTTTTAATTCGATAATAATCGTTCAAGGGTTGGTCTCTTTCAATATGAAAAAATGTCGCTCGCATGGTTTTTAAACGGGCGGATCGATTGCTTTTTTTGGAATCGATTTGGTGAGGATAATTATGACATTCCGGAAGTACGTGTTATGAATTATTACCTCCTCTTTTCGGAAAGATCAATCATGATTTCAGGTTATAATACCTACTCGAAGCTTTGGTCTTTTATTTGTATATTACGAAAGCATTTTTAAAAAAGTCATATCTCATCTCTTCGCATCATATCGATCCGCAACAATAGATAAGCATCCCAACCCAGTTCGCGAGAAAGAAGTAACGTTCATGCAAAATTTATTTATGAAAATCTGCGCGCGACAATCGAGGGCTCGGCAAGTTACGCCGTAATGACAATATGTGTGTGTGTGTGTGTGTGTGTGTGTGTGTGTGTGTGTGTATGTATGTAAGACACGCTAGGTGTGTTCGCATACGTATGTCCGCATTAGCTTTGCTCCAGTTGAGGGAGGCGTCACGCGAAAACGTTTTTCCACCGTATCGGGAGTGCCGGGGAATTAATATCGAGTGCCTTCGGGCCACAGTCATGGATTCCACGAAATTGGCCGCGCTCTTTCATTTACAGAAAAATTTTTTTCCTTTCGATCATAAATAATTCGTGTTTGAGATTTCATTTTTGGTTTTCGTCGTTGACACCGCGGTGTGTCTGGTAACCTGCCTGTCACGATTGTAGCTTCTTTCAGTTTTTTGGTCGCCTTTGGCTTTGAGGTCACGGTTATAATATGACGGATCTAGACCATCAGTTTCGTGATGTTTCAGCTCGTTCTCATTTTTCGTATACGTATATATTACCTCGTAAGTATTTCTGCTTCGATTTTGATAAATTATCTGCAGACGCTTAATTAATTGAATGCAAAATTGGAAAGTGCGGATCGAATCAAGTAGCTTTCCCGAACGAGACACAGCGAAAGAGATAAGACAAGTCCCGCGCGCAAACGCGCAGTTCATATATTATGTATCGCGGCCCACGCGACTCTCGATCGCGAGTGTATAAACGATTCACTTTATTGCCGGACAAGATATTCGCGTTGTGTGTATATGACAAACGGCGATTAATGCGCTGAGAGAGTCTATGTATCGTGGTCCCCATAAACTCACCGACTGTCTATTGTGTAGTATTTGCTAATTGGATAGGGATTATGTGAGAAACGAAGTTTATCTTGTTTAGTTCAATCAAGGAAACATTCCTGTAAAAGATAACAATTTTTAATTTGGTGATTTTGGTTAATTTTGATGTCTTCGAGATTTTGGAGTTGCAAAAATGACTTTTTCTATATGCTGCTAAAATGTTTCTATATTTGCCTAAACGTTATCAAATTATTATTAAATAAATTATCCTTCAATATTGAAAAAGATATGAAAATGAGAAAAAAATGCTGGATATTAAATAAATAAATTGGAAATTAAAATCCTCGATTATAATGTCATCTCCTTTAGAAAATGTTCCTCAAATAAAACCTCATTACTGGTTCAAGATTTTAATTTCCCACTATAGGTACATCACAACTCTGAAAAATAAGCGTTCAATTATAACAACACCCCCAAAACGCCATAACGTCACACTATAACCACGACCCTGGAATAACACAACAACACACCCGGAACAATTCGCTCCTATAACCATCCCATCCAATTCCCAGCTCTCCCATATCAGCACACTATATATGCCATAATTCATGCGTACAGCAACACCCCGGGGGGTGAACTGAAATCAGCTTGGCAAAGCTCGCCTAGTCGTCTTAACACCTCTCGTCTCTGTAATTTCCGAGCTGGCTGCTGTTTAGCGGCCGGATTACACACAGCCTGATGCATCAGAGCTGCTCGAAATACCCGCGGCGTTATCTCACAGTATACTCGTAAACGCATTGGCCTCATAGATGTATGCATGCCAATTGACGAAGCTGTAAACCTTAAGCGATGCCGGCGTTTTGCGTAATCGCACTGATTGGCTCATGACTGCATGCAGCTCCCGGTTTTGACTACGCCCTTGTTGTTGTTGTTGTTTCTCCTGCGTTTACCATACAAATGAATGTATCTTTTTACAGGTTTTTAATTAGGTGATAAAACAATCGTACCCGCAGACTTCTCTTAATACGAAATAAATTGCATGGTCGCTTCCTACGGAATAACAAAGTATATATAACCTTCATCGCATAAAAATACCCCACCTCGTCGATCGTCCGCCGCATTTGTCCCACTCGGCGTAAAAGCTTGGCAACCAAAAAGGTAAGCGGCAAAAAGTCTCTCTCTCTCAGGAATCGTTTAAAGTCGACCGCCTTATCTCGAGTTCGTCCAATCTTTCTCATGCGATGCTCTGATGCTGCGGGGCCCGGTGCGCCGTGATATCTGCCACCATCGGACTCGCTTCTCTCGCTCACCGTACGGTTTAATTAGACGAAGATAAGCGCGGGTGCCTTACTCCCCTCCACTTCTTTCTTTCGTTTTTTTTTGTGCCGCAGGAGAATGAGATCAAGACGACGACGCTGGTGACGGACGTCGCGTCGCGCCGGGATTAATGAGCCGAGACAGCAGCGACGCGACGAGATGCTTTCGCTCTGATCCTTCTCCAGTGATTTTGTAGGGAGAAAGAGAGAGAGAGAGAGACTACTGCCTAGTTTACGATGGCTGATACGAAGGCGAGAGAGAGGAGGCACTTTTTTCGCAATTAATTGCGACAAGTTTATAACGAAATTGCGAGCGGAGAGCACGAGCTTCGAGTAGGTTTATAGGCTGGTGTTGGGATGTGAGAGTGCATTGTGAGGATTTCTGATGAGAATTTTGGCTTTGAGGTTTTTAGGGGAGATGTCTCGTGAATGATGTTATTTATTATCTCTCGATTTACCCGATACCATCATCTGTCTTCGCTATTTACTATACTAAACACTGTACTAAACGATACGTATAGATTCCTATACATCTCTCTATAATAACAATCAATCGCTTGTCGCATTTATATCAGCTCGACAAAACTTGCAAAGTAAAATACACCAGGGGAAAATCACACGCGTGATGCGAAAACGCGTAACTCAAGTCCCAATCGCTCTCAGCGATATATACCAGGCGCACAATGCAAACTTCCTAGAAAATCACTGAAGTCACCCCCGCATTAGGCGCCACAATGCTCTAACTAAATAATAGAAATCCTACGCCGATACAGCAGCAGAATCCAACGGCGACTATCATAACGATACTCCAACGGCGCTCCTGTGTACAAATCCTGCGCAAAATGTATATATACGTATATACAAGAATACACACATACACTCGCAACTCCCTTTCACGCCGGCGAGCGCGATAGACTTAATTTATGGCCCCCGCGGCAGTGCATAATTCATTACGTTATCTCGTCTATTGTCAGCTCGCGCGTATTTCGCAGTTTCCTTCGATACACAACCAAGGCGGTGTGGACAAGTATAGGATTGTACGCGTGTGTATACATATAGGTATAAGTACAGGAGAGAGAGAGAGAGAATAAAGAGAGATCGCGGCGATCGCCGGCTGTGGAGTTCGAGAAGAAAGAGGGAAACAAAACGCATCGACCGAGTTATCGGATTGAAAGCTTGTGGACACGTGAGCTTTGTGCTGCGTTATGTTTGCAGAGATGTGCATCGAAGAGGATCGGGGATGAGATAGAAAGGTTATTTTTACAGTGTCACAAATTTGGTATGTAATTATTTTTAGTAATTGTAAAAAATAGTATGTACACTTTTGCTTTATTTTTCGAGCAAAATTTACGTTCTTCAGAGTTAGTTCATCTTCCAATTTTAAGTTTGAAAATGTTCCAAAACCAGTTTTCTGTTGTTTACGTTAAAACGTTCTGGAATGGCTCAAGATTTTCAACGGCGAACCGGAATTCATCCAGAAAAAAGAAAAAAAACGTCATCGAAAAGATTCAGATGCAGATAGATGCTATCTTCGTAATATCTACAATCGATACTTACAATGCAAGTGTAAAAATTATTAAAAAAAAGTCAGTAGTTCCATGTTGCAATCAACCAAATTTTTTATATAAAAAAAGATGTTAAAGTTTATAAGTTCAAGCTACTGACTCACCTACACCTCCTCTCAAAAATTTTAAATCGATCACATTATCGACAAAGTAGCAACAGTCGTATTATCTATAGATGCTCCTAACGGAGAAACTAACGAAAGTAACGTGGGCGGAACAGAGAAAAGATCAAACGACTGCGGCGAGTCAACCCACTCGCCGCAGTCGCGCGACAATTAATCAACGATATACACACACCCATTACGCGATAAACCGCCGCGACTTTTCCATATAGCTCTTCTATCGTTCGATATCCGCCGCTGCCACGTTGTTGTGCGATTTCGCGATAAGATATGCATTACATTTATTTGAACGAATATTGATTTATGCAACGTCGGCGTCGAAGCGATGTATATATATAGAATATATTTTTCCAGTCCGTCGAACGAATGAATAAGCGACTGTTCGAGTACCTGGAAATCTGCGAGTGATATTGTGTCGAATCGAGTGATTTCCTCACGATAGATTTATTTTCAATTATTATTACCCGATAAAATACCTATAATCCCTCAATTGAATCGCGCCTCCACAATCAAAGCGCAATTTCCTCGCAACACCACCAAATTACGTCGATCTACCAGCAATTAGCTACACTTCCCCTCAAAGCTTTGCCGAGCTCTTTTTCGTGTGAAATTCTCTCTCGCAGCTCATGCAAAACTCTCCCACACTCTGTAACCCCCTTCAGATATCTCCTGTAAATACACATGCCTACACACAAACGCTCTGTTTTCTTCCGTAAATGGCTCGAAATTCTGGCGCAACAACGCACGCCCTGCAATGGGCATAATTAGTATTGTGCGTTTTATCAGTGCCTTCCGTCGCTCTCTTACTGTGTGTACCGAGAGAAAGACCGAATCGATTAGAAATGACTATTTATGTATATGCGCGAGCGAGCGCCTTTTTCGACAGGAGAGAACGAGCTCTATAGTGGCTATATTCGGTGTGAGTTGTGTTGTTAGACTGCGCGGGTGCGAAACTGCCGAGAGTTGTAGTAGCTGGCTTCCAAGTGTTTTACGAGATAGACCGAGGGCTATAAATAAGTGCCGGGAGTATTTTTTCAGGGGGAGGGATGAATATCGAGGAGGTTTGCTCGTTCTCTTGAGATTTCTGGATTTGGCGCGATAAGAAGGTGAGCTTGTTTTAAATATGTTAAGCCAGTTTGTATCTAATTTTAACTTGAACATTATTAAATCATTTTTTAAATTCTCTGATGAACGTGACACCTCACTCCTACAAACCATCATAAACTTCACGCCATCAATAATAGTCCATACCCGCACACATATAGCTCGCTCCGAAGTCGTGACCGTGTCGATCAGTTTATATACAATATACACCTCGAGCCTTCATAAAAAGCTCCGAAGACATCATAATCACCTCCCGACTCTCGAGTCATATCAACGTCATATCTCACAACGTAAATAACTCGACCGAACAATCGACAACAACACAGTAGCGGCGCATCATCGCGACCCACTTACAAAGCCCTTAAAAAAAAGAAGAAAAGAAGAAAGAAACGAGCGACTCGTCGTGTCGTAGTTGGCTAAATTAATAAAGCCTCGATGTTTCGCTATATATAAACGAGTTATATCGGCTATCGGTGCTGCCGGCGCACGTCTCTATAAGCGACGACGCCGGCGGTATGTACACTCGCGCAGTATACGTCAGATGCTATCGTCGCTCCGCAGCGCACCATTAGCTTCCACTGTATGCGGTATCTCGGTTCGGTTGTGTCTGTGTGTATGTGTGGGTATTGTATATATATAACGAAACGCAAAAGGGAGAGAGAGAGAGAGAAAACGTTGTCGTTGTTGCTGATGTTGTTGCGGGAGCTCTGCGCGTGGGTACAAAACGATCGGGTGTAGATCTCGAGAAAAAATGTCGACGTTGGACATATACTCGCTGATCTGTGTTCGGAGATGTATGTAGACGAGAGTATAGGCTGATTGCGAAAGTTCGGGATGTCGTCTGCGATATACTCGAGATTGATATTCAGTCTGTGTTTGGATCTCGATATCGATTAAAATATAGAACTAATATACAACGATCGGTATAAACAGCAAGCCACGTAGTACTCCACCCAGGCTAATCGTCCTAAACGCTGACTCGGCAACATTCCATACACGATACACTACTTCTCTCTCAATTGCCAAAGCCCGGCGGCAACGGCGCCTACATCCCTCTCCACAGACATACAAGTATACCCATAAGCTCGTGTATCCTATATATAGACAGATAGCGTCGACATCTCACGCTCGCCTCAACCCTCGGCGGCTACCATTCATCCGAAGGATGCCTTCGGGCAGCGACGAGAAAGATCGCCGCGATCGAGCTCTGTGTATGTGTGTGTATATAGGTACATAGCTGAGGTGCTACTGAGGTAGCCGAGGTGTCGATTATATACACCGCAATAGTTGTGTGGGTATTGCCGGTTGGCTTTTGATATCGAGAGGCTGGAGATAAATGAGAGCTGCAGTGTGGTAAAGCTTATGCCGCTGGGCTTACGCTATTTACTGTAGTGTACGATGCTTCATCGCGTTTATACTGTTATGTACTTGAAAACCTTTATTAAAATATTTGAAATTAATAACCCACTATACACTTTATCCCATTCCTGACAATCCTAAACTCCTTATACAAAAAAGCCCCTCGACTCCCAGCATATCTCTTCTCCATCTCCATATAACCCTTATCGGGCATATAATAAAACTACCGTTTGCGTATGCAATTTCAGTTACGGAATGACCGCACGCGCGTGTCCGGAGCCTCCATCAAGCGTCAACGCCAAGGTCTCTCCGATTCGCGAGACAGATAGCGAGCGGTACCCGCGGGTTTCAGATCTCACTGGTCCGATGCGAGAGGACCTGCGTACGTGTGGGTTCATCCAAGGGAGAGATGAGTTCGCGTCGATCGGTTGATGAGAGAACGGTGAAGTCGCGTGTATTAGTGTCATAGTCAACAGATTAAGTAATTTTCCAAATATATCCAAAACCTCAAAGCTCAATCCGAAGCTCTTAGCCACCTGAATCACCCATATTTATTACTCCTTCTCTTTTCTCTCATCCATGCATCCATCCATCCTCCTCTCATTCCATTAGCTCGTTCGGTCCAGGGATCTCCCTTTCATTACACGTTCTCCTCGTCGCTATACACCCAGCATCCGCGAACGTTGTTCCCATAGACGCGGCGGCGGCGCATCTCCTGCTGCTCCCACGCGCCTCTCTCGCATTAGCCGCCGCGCCACCGATGGATGGAGAGGGAAGAAGAGGCGCGCGATGTTCGACTCGTGGCAATTACCGTAATACACCGGCACCGATCTTCTTCTTCTTCTTCTTCTTCTTCTACTGCTGCTTCGTATTTTGTTGTGCGCTTGTCTAGTCTCCGAGAGCTTTGCTGCTGCGAGAAGATGCTGTTGGACTTTTTAGCTTTAGGTTGGTGCGAGAGGGTCGAAGGTTGTCGAGGGATTTTTTTGGAGTGGCAGAGAAGTTTGGTTGGTTGTTTCGAAAATTTTTGGAACATTGCTCGAGCGCTTCGTGGTCAGTCAAACTGTAAAATGTAACTTTTAGCTAATGTTACCCTGTGCGGTTTATTTAGCGTTAAGGTTACAATTATCCTTTACTGTCACAAACTTACTTATTTTAGAAAAAAAAATTACAGTGTCGAGCCAAGTGGGAGTTGGCACTTTTAATACTCCTCGTATAGGTAAACGTGCTCGGCACATTCTAGGCTTGCCGGCATATCCCAACCGAGAAAAGGAGTAGAGACAACCGCGAGACAGCGCGCACATCCTCGTCGACACTAGAATTACGGGGGACTCGCAATTTTCCCTTTTTTCCTCGCTGTCTTTCCTTGAAATGCAAGAATGCCGGCGTAAAATGTAGTCTTGCCAGACGACGCGCTGCTATTCCTTATGCAAACTACCGCCGGCAGAAAATTTTTCGCATTTTTTCGCCGCGTCGGTTCGCTTTTTCCATCGGGGGGACTTTTAATTTTCTACGACCTGTCGTATACGACGTCCCGAATATACAGTGTATTATGAAGTCGTAATGAGGTTTTGAAAGTTGGCGTTTTCACTTCGTTTATTTATTTTATTATAGAGCCGACTATTATCGGTTATTCCATTCGCATCATCAGTATATAGTAGATGACATTGCTGTAAATCCGCGAGAAATAATGTCAGACCGGCAGGAAAGGAAAAATTAGCATATACTCGCAAAAGCCTATCCAACCGATCTCCGACTGCACCCACTAATAAAAAATCAGCGCTCACAATCCAGGTCCAAGCCGTAAAAGGCAAGCTCCAACGAATCGGTGAATCTGACATCTGCACATCGTCATCCGCCAATTCCGGCAGTGCTACAAGCGCAACCGATCTCGATCGGTTTCTCGCACACGTGCCATAACTCACTGGAACTGGGGGGAGGGAGGTTTCACACTTGCGGTGCGCAGGCTTTGCGTAGACGCGGCTTATCTGCGGCCACATGCTGCCGGAGAGGTGTGAGTATAGATAGAGTGCGAGGGAGTCTTGTAAATCTTTGGTTCTGCGGTTATGGGGACGGGATGCAGCTGCAGTTGAGATCGGTAAGCTGTTATTTGTTTATACTTTGTAGTATTGTCGGTAAATTTTAAATTTTAAATTCATAGTTACCTAATATTATCAAGTTGCTAATAGCAGTCATTTTTAGTGGAAAGTAAAAAATCGGTAACGTTTCTGTATATAAGGTACTATCTTCAAATTATAAAAATAAATCAAAGAAATCACAGTTCACAGTAGTTCACTACCATCTCGAATACTTGAGATATCCCAAATCTTTGTATGTCTCCAAACCAAAAAGCTCACTTGTATATAACCCCACAACAAGTTCTCTCTCTCAGTCGTGGTAACACGTCGAAAGTGCCGCGCTTCCTCGACTATACACACACACACATTCAGATAGAGCCAACCCGATAGTTGAGCCCGATACAGCACTGATACGCAGAATACATACACACGAGCGGCTGCACTGAATTCGGAGTAGTATATGGCGTTCGCCGCAAACGCGGAATCCTTCAGATAGCGATAATTCATTAAAGTGCGCGAACGAGAAGGAGCAGAGCTGCTTTATGGTGCGGCGAGAAGGAGCTTGCTCTGATCTTGTCGGTTCTGCTTTAAGGGGAGCTCACACGGAGGGAAATAGAGGAGGTGATTGGTTAAAGTGTAAATCGCTCGATTTGTTGAAGATGGACTGTGAACTTGTCTGGATGTATTTTGGTGGTTTTGAGTAAGGATTTAGAGCGAGTGAATACAATGTATCTACTTGGATGGTCTAAATGTCTTTCTTTTTGTTCCAACTGGTAATAGTCTGCTTCTTCTTTTTTTAAATTGTTGGATTTCTGCGTAAATCCTTAGATGTATAATTTAGAAATATTTATAACGTTAGTTTATAGTTTTATTTTCATAGCCGGGAAAAACCCCAAAAACGGATGTGACCCCGAGTGCGTCGCCGCGCTTGGCAGCACATCCGATCTTTATGGTCATAAGCCTCTCGGAGATGCAGAAATCGTTTTACAGTGGGAAAAGCCGTGCGACAAACACGGCCATTAAGGATTAGAAGACCGACGCGCACTTCGAGAGTGCGCGCCAGATGATGCACCCAGGTAGGCGGCAGGAGGGTAATCATAAACGGTCAGCGCGCTGCGTTTCTTTACTCTTACTCGTATACCTGGATACCAGCGTCTTCTCGGCGTCTCCGAGGTAATGAAATGCCCTCAGCGGAGAGCAAGTTTAGTCTAAGTCGAATCGAGCAAGCGAGCAGTTGTCTAGTTGAGCGTCTCACTAATAACTAGCCCTGCTGCGTATATTTGTATCTTTCTTGTGTTTTGCTTTAATAAATATACTATTCTTTGGAAGCCCTGCTTTTGTTAATTTAACAAAAATTTATTTCAAAACATTAAAAGAAGTATTAACACACTATATATTAAAACAATAATTTTAGTTAATGGAATTACAAATTAAGTTGGAGAAAGCTATGTGCCAATGAATTGGGAGCGGGTTTTTTTTAAATAAAGGCTATACGAAAATATATAAAGATTTTTTATTTTTATTTATTAATTTTAGCCTTTCGGCCCGGAAATGGAAATGCTTTACATCCCTATTACAAATGATTACATTATGAAATTATAAGATTCTTCATTATACATACATATACTCATTATTTAACACACACACACACACACATGCCTTTTCAATTACATTTTGGCAAATACACTTTCTTGGTCTTCTTATACGTGTTGAGCGTCGAACTGGTGGATCCTCATTCATCTTTTCCTCCTTTATGTAGCCGGAGCTACCAGATGATTGTGGTGGTGGTGATGGTGATCGAGGCGAGTCCATCTCCCTCAGGCAGAGGCATGGCTCTCGGCTGCATCTGCTACAACGGTAGCGAGGACAACGCCAACAATCCTCCCACAGTTCGAATCCGTTCTTCTCTTTGTCACAGCTGGAGCATACTGCTCCTGGCGGCACCTCTATGCCAATAAGGCTGTCAAGACGGGCAATCTCCTGCTC
>UCOJ01002558.1:0-10934 GCA_900474305.1 Cecidostiba fungosa
GGAATCATGCATGAGCATGTGCTTACGAGGCGATGGCACGAACAGGAGGCAACAAAGAAAGAAAGAAAGAGAGAAAAGGAGAAAGTGAGAGAGAACGATGCAAGCAGCAGTAAAGCCAACGTCGGTGATGGCGTGACTACGCTGTCGTCACCATGCGCCAATCACAGACTCGCTATCGTTGCGCTCGACAGCACTGCACTAGCTTATACACAGGAGCTTATGGAAAAGAGCAGCAACCAATCACGGGCTCGCTATCGTTACACTTTACAGCACTGTACTGCAGCAGCTTACACAGGGAATACGCGACAAGGGAAGCCCAACGCGAAAACTTTACGAACACACGAACTTTAGCGGGCGACCGCGACTAGTGAAGGCGGTGGAATTCAAATCACGGATTTCAGGATTTGATGATATCGATCGAATCAATAAACCGATCATACTCTTATTTTGTATAAGGATGCGCATATACCGCCAGACGGGTAAAATTGAATATTTTTATTAATGCGCACAGACCTGCAAATCGGTGCATTATTGAAAAACGCGATATTTTCACACTTAACAATATCCATCATATATATTTAATATATTGTATTATTTTCAGGCTGTATACAAAAATGCATTAAAGCATAAAGTAGCTTTAAGTAAATAGCAGAAACAAAAAAATACCGTAAAACATAAAATAATAAAAAAGTTAATTGCCATAGTGTTATTACCAACTGACAAAATTGTCGAAGGCTACAAACTTGTAGAAGCTGAATGTCTACAGAAATTCCCAAACGATCCGTCGATGTTAACTTTTCTCAAATATTATGAAATTCAGTGGTTACCAGCAGCACGAGATATCTCTGTTTACCGCCATTCTGCTAGAACTAACAATGTAGTCGAGGCGTACTATCGAAATATTCAACGGATGCTCAATAAACACCTAACTCTTGTCAACTTCTTAAGTACGTCAAATTTTGATTAAATTATTTTGTATATCATTATTAGCATATTATTTTTATTTTATTTATAATTCGTTGACGGATTATTAGACATTCAGCACATGGCAAGGCTGCACTTTGCTCAAGCGCAAATATTTGATTTAGAAGACTTGAAGTCTACTAAAACTAAGTTTGGTTTACGCAACGAAAACATCCACGATGCTTGGGATCATTTGGATGGCATCAAAGAAATGTGGACCATTGGTAAATTTTTAGATGAAATGTCTTACTTCGACGAGCAGGTGTCAAGTATGCAAAAATAATTTAGGTTGTAATGCACCACGTGCATATAAATTTAAATCTTTTCAAAGATCACAATAATTCTGAAACTTAGAAAACGAGTACATTTTTAAAATAGTTTATTTATTGTTTACAGATAATAGTGGTACTAGCTTCGAATTGAGTATCGAAGAAGATGATGATTCTATGCAAATTGTCCAAGAAAATCAAGAAGCATTATTGTTGCAAAACAATGACACTGCTATCAATGAGGAATGTGTTACATCAGAGATGACCAAAAACGATGCTACACACGATGTTGATACCCACGAAATCATGGAGGACTACGATGATGCTACGCCAATGTTCGAAGAAAATAAAGAACAACTACCGTTGCCAAACTATGACGCAGCTATCAAGGATGAATGTGCTACTACATCAAAGATAATTGAAATCAATGCCTCACACAATGATAATACCGACGAAATAATCAAGGACAACGAAAGAGCAGTGCCATTGCATGAAGCGAGCAGCAAAATTGTGTGCCGGGAGAACACAATTATGCTCTAAACAATAGCCAGATTCAGTACACTTATGCAAATAGACAAATATTTTTTTACATAATTAATGAAAACAAGGGGTCGATTGAACAGTTCAATATCACTAACTTTAACGAGTAAATCATTGGATTTTTATACCATACACTCTAATGCCCAAAGAGTAAAAATTAACGCGAAAAAGTAGAAAATTTACGATTCGCCAGTTTAAAAAGGGCGAACTGTCACTTTCGCTTTTTATAAAGAGTAAACTTATAAATTTTTACTTTTAAAAAGTAGAAAATGAAGTGAGGACGAAACATTTTCTACTTTTTAAAAGTAGACATTTATAAGTTTACACTCTAAAGTCAAAAGAACAAAAAATGAAGCTAAAACAATAAATGCATCGACTTATTCTTTAGGAAAGTATAAATGATTACTTTTATTCTTATGACGAGTAGTATAGAATAAATCTCACAGTTTATTCTTTTGTAAAGAATAAATCGAACAGTTTAATCTTTTATAAAAAGTAATTTTACTAATTACAAAAGAATAAACTGTGAGATTTATTCTTTACAAAAGAATAAACTGTGAGGTGTATTCTTTGCAAAAGAATAAACTGTGAGATCTTTAGTTTTTTATGAGTAGTCTTTACAAAAGAATAAACTGTGAGATTTATTCTATACTACTCGTCAAAAGAATAAAAGTAATCATTTATACTTTCCTAAAGAATAAATCGATGCATTTATTCTTTTTAGCATCATTTTTTGTTCTTTTGACTTTGGAGTCTACTCTTTATAAAAGAGCAATTCGAGTAATTTACACTTTACAAAGAGCTAAAGTGACAGTTCGCTCTTTTCAAACTTGCGAATCGTAAAATTTCTACTTTTTCGCATCAATTTTTACTCTTTGGGCGTTAGAATGTAGATTAAACGTTAATAATTTTAGTTATTACGTCTAATATATCTACATTTTAATTTTATAATAATATATATTTTCGATTACTGATTTATTTATATTTTGCAATCATATACTTATTTTAACTAAAAAAAAAATATGATTTGTACTTCTACTACAACACTTGTATGTACATATTTACAATAATACGTTTTGAATGCTTATTTCAATAAAAGTTACGACTAAAAAGACCTTTTCACAATGCAAAATTATCTTTTTCACAACATGAAGAGTTTATTTATTAATCAATTTTCTAGTGATGGGCTATGGTTTTATGATACATGTACATCATCTGCTTTATATTCTAAATCCTGCCTATCTACTGTAAGATTATTTGGTAAGTTAGTGTCCGCTGCAACATGACGCATCGAATCCTGATTATCTATTCTGAAAAATCAAGCTGTTTATTGAAGTGATAAGCGAAAAATGTTTCTCAATTAGCTGCCGGTTGGTAAGGATTGTAGAAGCTTGCAATTTTTTACACTCGGATTTATATCGACATGCCCCGTGCTCGATTACAGAAAGCTTCATAATGAACTTGCATCAAGCTGATACCGGAATCCGGAGTGTCGATGCAGCCGCGGTCGTTTATAGCTTTTCTGCAGTAATATTAAACTATTAGCTATGAGATTATTAATTTCAAGATATATTTTTTATTTCGACTTGTAACGCGTTAAGATACAACATTGAACAAGATTTTGTTTCAGATAAAACCTTGCTCGTGCTTAGCTTTTTATTGAAGATTATACGTTATTTTACTAAAACTGATGGCGGCGCGGTGCTCGTAGTCCTGAGCTTTAAGACGTCAGACAAAATTTGTATTCAAAATTAAACATCAAAAGTAAAAGAGTTTACAATCGTTCATTGCAGCTATGCATTAGCACGCTCCTATTATCCTCCCTCTAATGTAAGCTTCAAGAAATTGAAATAAAATTTTCTCTAAATGTTGGGGAACGCGAAGTATAAGGACATGTAGGTGCTTTTATTTCGAATTCGGCGATTGCTCATACCAGCCTTCCCCCGATATGAGCAGTGAATTAATATTTAAAATATTCTAAACATGGGCTTATCGGGCGCAGGAGCTTTCCTGTTACTTTTAGTGTTTGCGCTGAATTACTTTTTCTTAATATCTGGACACGTGAGGCTGTAAAGCCGAAAACAGTAGAACAGAAAGTAGTTAAAAGCGTAGAGGTCGGTGACAAGTGTTGAAGGTTTTGGCTGTAAATGGAAAGCTATCGTCTTCTTTCAATATAAAGGCTTTTGCTTCGGCTGTACAGCTCGCCACGAAATACCTCTTTAACATAACCCAATAACCCTCCGGTTTGCCTGAGTCCAATTTTTTTCTATTATTCCTCTTTTTATTCTTGAATTTTACTCAGAAACCGCGGCGTTTGGGGTAAAAGAATTTACATGCTTTAATTTTGGCAGCATAGCTCACCACGGTATAATATAACTTTACCCGTTGCTACAGCCGTATATTTCAGGCTTAAACAAAAATTATGTGCCTATATCGACGGCTGAGAGGGAGAAGGACCTATCTCTCGCGCGGCTTGAAAATGGACCTATCTCGTGCGCGAGTTGAAAAAGGACCTATCTCGCGCGCGGCTTAAAAATGGACCTATACTGCGCGCGAGTTGAATAAGGAGCTATCTCGCGCGTGAGTTGAAAAAGGACCTATCTCAGAATTAGCTTAAGGGGTCAAGCCTGGGTTAAATCCGGTAAATTAATATTATTTTTAGCAATTTTTCTTTTCAAGATATTTAAAAAAAACTTTTTTTCTCTTAAATTATATGTTTTGGTACAGCCGACAGCGCCCCGTGGGAGTCGAGGACACCTGTTTTCCCGCTCGGTCGCTCCGTTGTGACGGCCGCTCGCCAGTCTTTTGGCGCGCAAAAGTCGGATTCCCGCGCAGCAGCGCTCCCGCCTCCGAGTCTCCCCGCCAGGTGTCACGTGTTGGCGCGCGCTGTCCCGCCGAGCGTTGCGCGCCGGCGCGAGCCGCCCGACTCCACTCCCCACCACTCCCGGCGGCTATAAAAGGGCCGCGCGGCAGTAGCGGAGCTCTCAGTCGCTCTCCAGAGCTAGCCCCATTCACATCGGGAATTGGACATTCCCGAGCCTCATTCTGGAATTCTTGTGTCTCTTCAGCGTTGGCCAAGGCGGGCGGTCATCCAGACCCACAGCCCCTTTCTATTATGTAACTTAAATTGTTTCTATGTTCTGTTTGATTACTTCATTATTTAAATAAACGTTCATTAAGCAAGACGATGTCTCACGATTCTCTTCGTCCCTTCCGGCGTCTGATTCGAATTAACATTGGTCCTTTGAGCCGGATCGGGCATGTGGAGATCGTGGCACGTGAGATTTTACGGGTCTCGGGCAATCTTCGCTGCAAATTCAGTCTGCTCGTTCAATGCACTCCGATCGTTCGGGGGATAGGTCTCAATGGGAGATATTCACTCATTTACTGAAAGGAGCTCCCCTTCACCAAGGCCTGAGGTCCAAGCCCTGGGTCTGGATAGGCAATCGGAGTGGCCGATTGCGATAGAATCCGTCACTCAGGGGCAACTTCAGTGGGAGGTTGTACCTGTAGAGTCTAAAGGGGGGAGCCTCCGCTTGAGTCTGTGCTAGCACGCGGCGTCATCCTCAGTGGGAGGTTGAACCGGTGTAGTAGTAATTAAGGAATCTCTTTGCGAGACAGTGCGGGTGTCAGGTAGAAGCAGAAGCATTGTCCCGAGATCCGAATTGACGCTCTCGGCTATTATTTTCGGTCGATTCTCTATTTTCAGAATTCAGCGAGTGTGACTTCGACGACAAGGTTATTAGATCGAGAATACCGTTATAAGGCCACCTCGTCATCGACTTGATGGAGGATCTGCTGGATAAGCAGCTCGCTTTGGCAACGCTGATTGAACGATTCACTGAAAATACTCTCAAGGCTGGACGGGCGAACTTCAATGCCGGCTATCTTCGGGGTCGTCGCGAGCTACTTGAACGCTACTGGAGCGACTTTCAGCACAATCACCAGGCTCTTCGAACAGACGAGCGTCTGGCTGGGGATGAGTACTTGGCTGAAGATCGCTACTCGTCAGTTGAGCTCCACTACTCTTCTGCCCTTGGCATGATCTACGATGAGGAAGCTCGGATTCCCGGTGGGATCAGGCCTCAGCCAGGGGATGATCCTCCGATTCGGATGCCACATCGGCAGGTCCTCCCGAATATAGCCCTGCCAACATTCTCAGGGCTACAAGAAGATTGGGAAAATTTTCGGGACCTGTTCCGATCTCTCGTTCACATTGACCCGAATCTCACCGGGGTCCAAAAGCTGCACTATTTGAAAACCTGCATAAGCGGGTCTGCCATTGATATTCTCGCAAACCTTGAGATAACCGAGGCTAACTACACCATCGCATGGGACCTCCTGACAGCTCGCTACGACGATCGACAGCTACTCATCCATCAGCACCTGAGCGCACTGGCCTCGATCCCCCCTCTAACATGTGAAAGCAGTGCAGGACTTCGCAATCTTCATGATTTGATCACCAGACGACGCCAGGCTTTACAGAAATTGGAGCAGCCCGTCGGAAGTTGGGACCAGTGGTTCATCTTTTTTGCTGCAAAGGGCATGGACGCAACTACACGCCGTGAGTGGGAGACGCAGCTTAGCAAGCCGGACGGTGCGGCCACGTTCGAAAATCTAGCTGCCTTCTTGAAGGAGTCATCCAAGACTTTGAAGACGATTGAGCTCAGCGACATCTGTGAGAGTCATCGGAGCTCCACTCTCCATAAAGAGGGTCGTCGCGAGCCAGGCCCCAAGGGCGCTCCGATAGGGGCCCGAAGCAGCAAAGTCCTCACCGTTGCCAGTGCTGATGTCAAGTGTCCAGCATGTGATGAAAAGCATTGCGTCAACCGCTGCGAAAAGTTCGCCTCTTTTACCACAGACAAACGTCTCGAGACCGTGCGTCGCGCACGGTTGTGTTTCAACTGCCTTGCACCGGGGCACTCCGCTCGCGACTGTCCATCGCAGTATCGTTGCCGAGAGTGCAATCAACATCATCACAGCTTACTGCATGGTGAACGCTTTGGTAAGAGGAAGGGCACTGCTTTACCGGACGATTCCTCCAACAAGCGTCCCCGCATCTCACCACAGGATACTACCAATTCATCAGAGTGACTATCACTCCTCGCGTCCGCCTCAGTTATGATACGGCGACGCGACGGCCAGATGTTTCGGGCACGTGCCCTAGTCGATCCAGGATCTGAGGTCAACTTGGCCACTATCAGCGTCGCCCAACGCGCTGGATGCTCCCTGCAAATGGCACATGCACCTCTAGCTGCAATCGGTGGCCGAATCTTTGACACCGTTCGAAATTCTGCTTCGATACTACTTCTTCCTCACGATAAGAAGGCTCGGCCTTTGGCTGTCACCGTCCTATTGCTGCCTCAGCTAGCCTTAACAACACCAAGGAACCACCTTGAATGCGACCACTGGCACCATCTCCAAGGGATCAGGCTGGCCGATCCTTCATTCACAACTCCCGGGGACATTGACCTCGTTTTAGGTTCCGAGGCCTACGCCAGGATCATCCGTAATGGGGTACGCTTCGGTCCCGACAAAACGCCCACCGCTCAAAATAGTACTTTGGGCTGGCTAGTATTCAGCGGCTGTCAGTCGAGGTGCGATAATGCCCTATTGACGGCGAGCACTGTGCCGCAAGACCCCCTCGCGGAGATGCTTCAGCGCTTTTGGTGTTTAGAAGAAGTTAATGGCTACCGGAAGGCCTCGCCTGATGACATCGACTGTGAGCGTCAGTTTAAAGAGGGATGCAGGCGAGATGCTTCGGGAAGATACAGTGTGCGTCTGCTCAGGAAAAAGCCCGGACTCTTGCCTGCTGGCGGGTCACTGAGAATCGCAAGGCGGGCCCTTATGAGGGTTCTGGCTAAAATGAGATCGGATCCTGAATATGCCAGTGAATACCGCAAATTCATGAGTGATTATGAGGCTCTTGGACACATGCGTCCTGTACCTGACGGCGCGCTTCCGCCTGAAGACTCTCGGGTCTATTATTTGCCCCACCACGCGATCCGTCAGCTCTCCGATCAAGGGATGAAGTTTAAAGTGGTTTTCAATGCATCTTGCCCATACGGTGGCAGACCATCGTTTAACGACTGCATGAACACTGGACCCGCGCTTCAGTCAGATCTCGCCATCGTCATTTGTCGGTGGAGGTTACTGCGGGTCGCCGCCGGGGCGGATATAGAGAAGATGTACCGCCAGATCCGGGTGGACCCTGAGGACGTCGATCTACAGCGCATTTTGAGGTTGGGGCCGGATGGTCGTGAGAGACACTACCAGCTTCTGACCGTGACATACGGGGTCAGTTGCGCTCCATTTTTAGCACTCCGGGTCATTCGTCAGCTGGCTCATGATGAGGCTGAGAGGTTCCCTAACGCAGCGCAGATTATATTGAGCTCATCATATGTCGATGACATTCTCTACGGAGCTGATGATGTTGCTACGGCTCGACAGCTAAGGGATGAGCTCATCGGATTAACTGAAGCAGGGGGCTTTCAATTGCGGAAGTGGTCTTCCAGTCACCCGCAAGTTCTCGATGACCTTCCTCCGGATCGACGCTTGCGACCTGAATGGAAGGATTTCTCCGAACAGCAGCCTGTCAAAACTCTTGGTGTGGCGTGGGACCCGTCGAGAGATGAACTCCGATACAAGCTTCCACAACCATTGGAGTTGACCACGCCAACGAAGCGAGAGGCGCTCTCAGTCATCGCGCGTTTTTTCGATCCTTTGGGTTGGATTGGCCCCGTTCTAGTCACAGCCAAAATTCTGTTGCAAAACATGTGGCGCGACCGATTGGACTGGGACGATGTGTTGCCGCCAGTCCTTTGCGCAAAATGGCAAAACTTTCTTAGTAGCCTGCATGCGGCGACACAAATACAGATCCCAAGGTGGATCGGCGCGACCTCCTCCAGCCCCCTGGAGCTGCACGGATTTGCGGATGCCAGCCAGAGGGCTTATGCGGCCGTGGTCTATGTCAGAGTCACCGGTGGCCCATCACCATTTTCATCGCGGATACTCGCTTCGAAGACTCGCGTAGCCCCGGTAAAAACGCAAACGATCCCTCGACTGGAACTATGTGCCGCATCTCTATTGGCAGAGCTCCTCCGTAAACTCCAAGACGGGCTAGGTAAACAAGTGGAATCTGTGCACGCCTGGTCTGATTCAAAGATCACGCTGGCCTGGATCAAGGCTGACCCTTCTCGATGGGAAGTATTCGTAGCGAATCGAGTCTCCAGGATTCAGCAGCTGCTTCCTGGAACCAGCTGGAAACACGTGGCCTCAGAAGAGAATCCAGCTGACCTCGCTTCTCGAGGCATTGACTCGGCTGTGTTGGCCAAATCTACGCTTTGGCGGGAAGGCCCTACCTGGTTGGCTCAACCTCCTTCCTTCTGGCCAAATCAGCCCGCGATCCCCACTTTAGCCTGCCACGTCATGCGTCAAGATCACCCCGGAAACAGGCCGAATCCACCCACGGAGGATCTCGACATCACCGTACGATTCTCTCGCTTAGAACACCTGTTGAGGACGGTCGCTCGATGCCTGAGAATCAAGCTACTCTCTCATCACGATTGGAAAAGTCGTATCTCACGTCCCATCAGCGTCTCCGAATTGAGCGAGGCATTTCACGCTTGCGTTCGCATTGTTCAGGGCATCGGCTTTCAGGAGGAGATTGCCGTACTACGCCGCGGTCACGCTTTGGGCCGCCGGAACCGTCTATCATCGCTGACCCCATTTCTTGACGGCGAGGGAGTACTTCGAGTTGGAGGACGGCTCCAGCACGCGAAGCTACCGTATAATCAACGGCATCCTGTCATAATACCCAAAGGGTGCCATCTTGGGCGACTGTTGATCGATCGTGCTCATAAGATGGCGTTACACGGCGGGCATGCTGTCACATATGCTTACACGATGCGTTCAGCCTGGATCATCGGTGGAAGGGCGCAAACTCGTGCTTATGTCAGGCAGTGTGTTGTCTGCACTCGGGCCGGCGTAAGATCTGCCAGCCAACTCATGGGAAATTTACCTCCAGCTCGAATTGAGCCAACCAGGCCCTTTTCTCGCACCGGGTTGGACTACGCCGGGCCATTTCTCATCAAAGCCTCAGCAGGCAGAGGAATCAGAAGCACTAAAGGCTATTTGGCTGTCTTCGTGTGCATGTGCACCAAGGCCGTGCATCTGGAGCTTGTTGGCGATCTCACCACCAAGTCTTTTCTCGGGGCTCTACACCATTTCTCAGCCAGAAAAACGACACCCCGCGAGATCTGGTCGGACAACGCCACCACGTTTCATGGCGCAGACGCTGAGCTGCGAGCGATGTTTCGCGAAGCCAAGCTTGATTGGGACCAAGTCACCAACAACTTGGCTACCACCGGCATTTCTTGGAACTTCATTCCACCTTCCGCCCCTCATTTTGGAGGTCTGTGGGAGGCAGCAGTGAAGTCAGCCAAAGCGCTCCTGAAGAAGGTAATCGGGCAGCGACCATTGACTTTTGAAGAGATGTCGACCCTTATTGCTCGGGTCGAATCGTGCATGAACTCACGACCACTCACACCTTTGTCCGGCGAAGTGGATGATTTGCGAGCACTCACGCCATGGCATTTGTTGACTGGTTTCCCGCCCACTTCACTTCCTGAGCCAGAGATTGATTCAGCAGAGAATCTAGATCAAATGTCTCATTGGCGCTTGGTGCGTGGTTTGCGCGATCAGTTCTGGATGCGCTGGTCAAGAGAATATCTTCTCTCCCTACAGCAGCGTCATAAGTGGCGACAGACCCAGCCCAATTTCAAGATCGGTGACCTAGTGCTCATTTTGGATGCTTCTCTTCTTCGGCAAGGTCGCTGGCCTCTTGGACGGATCACGGCTGTTCACCCGGGCGCTGATGGGCTGGTCAGGGTCGCCAGCATCAAAACCTGTTTGGGAGAGTATGATCGTCCCATCACCAAGCTCTGCGTACTCCCAGTCAACGATCAGGTTCAACAAAATTGATTTCGCCATTCGCGAAAGGCGGGCGGGATGTTTTGGTACAGCCAACAGCGCCCCGTGGGAGTCGAGGACACCTGTTTTCCCGCTCGGTCGCTCCGTTGTGACAGCCGCTCGCCAGTCTTTTGGCGCGCAAAAGTCGGATTCCCGCGCAGCAGCGCTCCCGCCTCCGAGTCTCCCCGCCAG
>UCOJ01002559.1:0-10920 GCA_900474305.1 Cecidostiba fungosa
GGTTAATGTATAGGGATGGATGTGGATATAGGTAGGGGATATAGGTATGGAATATAGGTACGGGACATAGGATCGGGCAATACTTCCACACACAGATGGTGGAATGCCCCCGCCTACTAGGCCTACTTGGCTGTAGACGGTAATGGAACGTGAAAAAAAAAACATCAACAATATATCAAAGTAGAAATTAATGGAAATAGTAAAAGGCAATTTGGTTAAAAAGAAAATTCAAGTATAATAAGTCTCGGTGCTCCCTGACGGCATGGTGTATAACGGTGTACTTGCCGATGGGGCGTTACCGCGCCCGTTTATATCACGATCTAGACGTGGTGCACCGTTATGCAATTTAATTACACGTAGCAACATATGATTTATTTTTAGTAAAATCGAGACGTGTTAATTAGTAGCAGTAGTAGTAGTAGTATTCTTGGTACTATTACTATTTCTTAAATTATAGGATTATTATTGTGCGCCTTTGCATTTTCTTCTTTTTGCACTCTATACATCATTTTGTAAGAATCAGTGTAAGGATTATTACTAGTGTAACGAGCGGTTGCGCGTTTGAATTACGCGCGCTCGTTTGGTCGCGCGGCGTAGGCTTAGAGCGTGAGCGCGACGTTGCCACGTCTAAGCACAAGAGAAACGCGCGCGAGGGATCACGCGTAGATTAGGCAGATTTCGGATATCCAGAGATAGAGACGTGCGCGCATTTCATTCACCGACACTATCAACTCGGAGAACCTGTACCGAGACGAAATCACAGTGACATCCGAGAGCTCCTCTGGACCAGCTAGTCCAGCCAACCATCAGCAGCCGTACATAACCACCTCGGCGGAGTTTAATTTGGTTAGGAGGGACGCCTCCTCGCCACTCGTCCAGCAATACCATCCACGTCGCCCGTGTCCTCGGAGGTCGAGCTCAGCGTACGCCTCCTTATACTTGTAAGTTCAGTACCGTCATTAAGCGATTATCGAGACGGCGAAGCCGAGATTCGCTGCCACCGAATCCCCGGCTCGTCTACCAGGATAAATAACGTATTCTCGTAGTCGCGACGTTGTACTTCTATTGAGATAATATATTGATCTTTAAATCAGTTGACTGTGCGCGTTGGGCTTTCAAGCGTACCGACCTATCATACTCTCAATCTCGAACTCGGCAGGGTTACGCTGGAATATAGACACGACACCGTCGTCGTCATCAGCCGTCGAGTAACCCTGCACGCGAAGAAAGCGCGGCGAGCTTTTCTCGCCGCGCATTTGTATACGAAGGTAACCCAGTTCCATTGCACGGAGTCGACGTTGCACATACGACTAACGTTCGTCGTCAACTCCAGCGTAATCGTGGGATAGCCGAGGCGCGATAAAGTATCTAGTGAGACAGAAGCTCGGTGACACGGCGGCGTCTTTGCGGCCGCAGTGCAAAAGCCAATTGCCATGTTACAGACTAGCGCCTCAACGTGCAGGGTCGAGCGAGAGCGTAGGAGTAGGTCGGTTATTGCAGTTGTTCGCGTAGAAAATTTATTTGGCTCGCGAAAACAGTTTTTTCCGTTGCAACTTGAAACCAGGCACAGAAACAGCGCGCGTAGCGAACAGCGGCGAAAAGACGGGAGCGAGCGAGCGAGCGGCGAGGGAAACAGTGTTTGTTTACGTCACGCGCAGCCAGAGCGGTGACCGCTTCCGCGAAAATCTGTGTACACTGTATACAGTGAGTTCGAACGCAATAGACACGGGAGTTTGACTGCCTCGGTGTAGTATTTCAAATAAATAAGCCTAGTGGCAGGCTGAGATTGTATTATTGAGCAGTGATTATTTTTTTTGGGACGACTGACGTATGGTAAATCAGTACGATAACGCCGAGAAGTCTCACACTCGAGTTAGGCTTAAGTCGACGGCAGAAAGGCAATTTAAAGGCGCGCAACACTTCGGAGTTGTGCGTGAATAACAACAACGGTGCTATTTTTTACATACACATTGATTCGCTGCTCGGAGCAGCAAATTTTAACGGAAAATTTTAATCTGCCTGCCGTGCGAGAGAGACGGTTGCGCTCATATAAACACTCAGGATCGAGCGAGCGTTTTAAATAGGGATATTTTTGCGTTTTATTTTTTTAGCTGGATTTTGTAATGAAACACCTGTAAACTACAGACAGGAATGGTGGTGTCTGGTCGGACTATCGATCCGATTCGATTCCGGTTTTTTTTTATTATTCCTTTTTATCTTCTCCGACTATCACGGAAGTGCTTTCAGTAATTTGTTTCTTTCTGTTAGGATAAAAAATTTCTTTTACGGTTTGGACTTGAAGCTTTGCATGCAGAATTTTGATTTCATTTTTTTTAAAGTTAATTTTCTCATAAAGCGACCGGAGAAATAAGCAAAAAAAAAAAGACGTGATCTGTCGTGGGACACCCGGTAGGAGCAAAGCTTTTAAGTATAGGTAATAAAATATTTATTTTGTAGTGATATTTAAAACGTAAAATTAATGGAAGAATATGCCGTTTTTCTAAAGCATTATTTTTTATATATTTGTAAAAATAGTACAGTTTTATATATGTGGCTTTCCGGCAAAACAAATGTTTTCATGTACAAATAACGGGAGCTGCTGAAACATTGCTCTAAAGCCAGAATACACATAACAAATAAGTCCATAAGTGCGGTTTTTAGATTTTGTGCCCGGCATAACGAGATAAGTCCATTTTAAAACGGAGTTTTCACATTCTGGGGACATCTCTGCGACGTTTTTTTGTCGATTAACAAGAAAATATTATTTTTGATCCGTTTCCTGACGTTTCGAAGGTTAATGCGGAAAAACAAGCAATGATCGATCAGATACCAGTAAAAACTCGGAGAAAAAAACCAATAATAGACTTGTGTCTTCTTGTTTTACAGTCATGAACTTTTATAGGCTGCGAGTAGAATTTCGAAATGGTTTGAAATACTTATCGCGAGTAAGATTGTATAGGTAGATCAGGCGTGCGGATTGCCTTAGTCTTGCCGTATTTCGCGGGCGAGAGCCGCAGTACAAATAACCCAAAAGTTTCCGACATAACGACATAACTCGATACTTTTGCGCTCTTGCACGAAATGTATAACCTGGTCATAACGTCGTATGGATATATGTACTGAATGTGTGAATAGATCTGTATCATATCGCGCCCTATCTCGTTCGCTCCGATCTTGCACATAAGTCTGAACATTGAAACCGCGTTTTCTCGAAAACACGAAAAGTGGAGCCTGGCACAGATTACTGCATCCGAGAGAATGGCAGCACTACCGTTCATTTTTATGGGCGTGGCAGAAGAATGGTATGAGAATAACAAGGATAATTGGAGAAGCTGGGAAGAGTTTAGTATGGCAGCAACACGGTGGTACGGCACAAACAGGCGTATTCAACAACGTCTAGCCTTGGATGCAAAGAAGAGGTACCAAGCCTCGCACGAGCCCGTGCGCGACTTCGTAATGTGCTTTGGGGGCATTACGAAAGAGATGAAGCCACGGCCAAGCCTAGAAAAACAGCTAGACCTCTTACACAAAAATCTGAGGCCAGAACTGCAGAATAGATTTGAATAGAATAGAATAAATTTTATTTGAGCACATCAAAATATTATACATTATACATAGTTCAGTGTAAAGGCTGAATATCACAGCTGTCAATCACAATCATACTTATTCAGGTACTCGTCTTGTTATATTGTATATGACATACTTATAATACATTGGTCTTATTCTACCGTGTCATTACTTGGAGCAATGCAGACTAGTAAATTGCATAACGGTCACAAAGAAAAATATTATTTACAATCACGAAAAACGTAGATACACGGGAATGTACACATGAATAATACAGAAAAATATTATTTACAATCACGAAGAACGTAGATACACAGGAATGTACACATGAATAATAATAATACTGTACATAGCAGTCTTATATCACAGAGAATTAAGTGACTCATAATTTCGAATTGCTATCTTAAAGCTAGCCAATGATGGCAAGGTTCGCATGCCCTGTGGAAGGGAGTTCCACAGATACGCTCCGAACGCAGCAAACGAATTCAGCCCTACGTCAGTTCGCGATCCCGGTACCAAAATATCCCTGGACACCCTACCGGAAGTCCTGCACTGGTTTTTCTTAAAGAGGGCCGCAAGGTACGGAGGCTGCCCCATGCAATAAGCTTTATAAAATAACACCGCCGCAAAGTACGCCCGTCCTTCCTTAGTATCTAACCAGCCCAGTTTCTTCCTATAGGGAGTGATATGCTCTTTCCTTCTAAGCACCACATATATACCTCACACATGAATTCTGTAATCACTGCAGTCGAGTCTGGAGCTCCCCGGACATATCAAGGTACACTACAGAGCAGTAATCTAAATGAGAAACAGCAAGAGCGGTTGCCAGCTGCTTACGTAACGCCTCAGTGGTACAGGGTCGAAAAGATCTGAGACCGTAAAGGGCTCTGTTAACCTTTCGGCTAACTGCATCCACCTGCGGTTTCTGCGTTATTTTAGAATCCATGACAACACCAAGGTTAGTTACTGTGTCGACGAATGGCACAAAAATAGCATTTTGCACCTCAACATCAGGCAAGTTTAACCCCTGCAGTTGATTTATGTTGTATTCCGACCCAAAAATGATAGCTTTGGTCTTGCCAGTATGAGATGCAACGCATTTTCGGAAGCCCAGGCCGACACAGCTCGCTCCACAGCCGACAGGCGATCCACACCCTCACTACGATTGTCTCTTGTACATTGAGTGTAGGTTTGCAGGTCGTTCGCGTATAGCAAGTCCGCAACATTTATGTATAGACTGAACAGGAGAGGTCCCAGAATAGAGCCCTGTGGGACGCCAAGGTTAGTCATAAGCCAATCCGACTCTCTGTTAGATGTAGTAACCACTCGTTGGTTACGTCCTGTTATAAATGACTTGACCCACATGACTACTGATTTAGAGAAGCCCATCCTGATCAGTTTGCGTAACAGTTTTGAGGGAGATATGGTGTCGAACGCCTTACTAAAATCTACCAGCAATAGGATGCTCAGTAACTGCTGTTCATCATCAATTCCTGTCCTTATGTCTTCTGTCAGTTTCAGTATTGATGTCTGCGTAGAATTGTTACTCCTAAAGCCGGCTTGGAGAGGATCTAGATCTTTCGTGCGCTTAGATGATTTTAAATCTGGTCTTGTGCTACCTTTTCCAAAACCTTCGAAAGGAAACTGGATAGGTCTATTGGACGAAAGTCCGAGACAGCTGCTGGAATTGCTGTCTTTTTCAGAGGCACTAATCGAGCTCCCTTCCAGGCCCTAGGAAAGTCTCCAATTGGTAATAAAGCATTCAACAAAGTTAGCAGATGATGACCAATGACTGGTAACGACTTCGCGATAACGCTCTGGGGTATCCCATCCTCACCCTTTGCCTGCGACGAGAAATGAGCGACAGCCAGCACAACGTCCGCAAATGTAACTTCATGAAAAGTGAAGCCACCTTCGCTAGCTTCCGTCATGATGCCGCCCAGATCCGGTCGACGCTCGAGATCAGATATGGACACTCCAGCGAAGTGAGTGTTCAGCTCATCTGGAGTGAAGCCGTGTAAATCATTTTTAGCTGTTGAGATGAGACCAAGATTACGAAATTTGTTCCAAACATTTTTTTTAGTATCGAGCACGTCAAAAATTCTGTTCTGTATGAACGTCTCTCGAGCTTGGGCAGTACACTGTTCAGCCTCTGTTGCCAAAAACTGATATTCCGTCAACAACTCGTCTCGTCGCATGCGTTTGTAGCGTTTTTTTCGTCGCGTCTCGTTTGTTATATAGATCTTTAAGGTCCGCGTCTACCGAAGGAGGAAATCCTTTTTTCTTTGGCTTAAATTGTTTCAACGGAGCTAGTTGTTCTATGATACTCATAATATTCTGACTAAGATGTTCAAGTCGTGTGTCAATTCCGCTGTCTGAATAATCTACTGACGACCACTGACAGGAGGCAAGAAGGGATTGAAGTTCCTCCGTTTTAATCGATTTAAAGTCCCTATATGTGAAACAGTTGAGAGTAGGAGGTTCTATAGTTTGGAAGCTTATCGCAACATCAATAATATTATGCCTGCTTGGAAAAGTCGCCAGCAAATTGTTCGCATTCAACACTACGTTATTGTCATCGGTATAGATTACGTCAATCCACGTGTGAGAGTTTCCCACATGGTGTGTCGCACCATGATTCACTAATTTTAAGTTTAACTCACAAGCAAGTTCTCGGAAGAAATCGGCATCTCGTGAGGTCAACAACATGTTAGCATTCAGATCTCCTATGACAATCCTACAATCATAACCCGTAGAGTACTTTCGCAAATCGTCAGTGAAGTCCGAATCGTCAGAAAGAAGGATACCAGGTGGTCGATAGATTACAGCAACGAAAATCGGCACCATTGAGCCCTGTTGAACGCTACACATTAAGTACTCTGGAATACCTGGCTTTCCTTCGATCTGTGTAGATGATGAACACAGAAGAGTAGCTTTATAGTCATTCCGGATATACAGAGCTACGCCTCCATCACGCTTATTTCTGTCTTGCCTCATAATCGAATAACCCTTCACCCGAGCGAACACGTTGTCGACCTCATGTCCGAATCGCGTCTCAACTCCGCCGAAAAGGTGATGCGAAGGTCGAGCGGTGCCCAGGAATTGACGGAACATCCCCCATATGCGCATAGAGGGAGGTTGCATTAAGGAAACCTGCCCTCAGTACTCCGTTGCCTGCCTCTCTCAAGTTTCCCCGTTCTAGTCAATTTTGATTAGATATAGCAGTCAATGGCGCATCCCCTACCATCGGTTCGGTTCCACTACTCACTACTTTACTCACTACCGCATTAATACTGACGTTATTATTAATATCACCTTCGCTGTTTCCGTATAATGCTACTAGCGCATGCAAGTCTGCTGCAGAGTCAAATTCATGTGTTTTCTCACCGTCTCCCGTCTTAATAAGGAATCGCCCGCCGCGATGCCAAATATATTTAAAACTTAAACCCCGCGCAATCTGTTTAAGATTGTTAAACCGTACAAAATTATCTTTATTTAAAAATTCGTTAATGAATATTTTATTCTGAATTAGGCTTTCATGCGTTTCCTCCTTAAGGAGAGTTACGTTCATATGTTTAGTATTGAAAGCCGTGAATCTGCCCTTCGCTCGCATAATCTTTCTAACTATATCGTGTCGAGAGAGGCAGACTACCCATGGTGACCGACGGTGCGTGGACCCCGATACCGGCAACCCATCTTTTAAATCTTTTTCAGGCCTGAGCAGGTGTATTGACACAAGGTCTTCCCTCATTATAGATGGATCAACCGTGGTGAGGATGGCCTGAACTACATCTGCACGCATTGCATCAGTTCCATCACAAACATTAGAAATAACTAGTTGAGCCGGAGCCTTTCCACCATTTGATCCCTCCGTGCTTGAACCACTCCTACCCAGTTCCGGATATCGACGCCCACCCTCGTCAGAGAGACCCAGACGCTCCGGACGACGATTCCTAGTTTGACGCTGGCTTTTTGGAGATTGAAATTCATTGGGTTTCTCCACTCGAGAATTGTCAACAATCGCAGGGTTGACGGACCTATCCTTAAGCGATACAAAAACACACGAGTTATCAATATCAACCTCGCCCTTACCCTTACTATTACTATAACGATCATTTTTGCTATCATCACCGCCATGATACTCCATACTAGTGACCACAGATGTCATTTTAGTCATTAAGTTATTGATATCTTGTTTCAAGATGTTATTTTCTTGCAACAGCAAACGACGGTCATTGTGCAGCCCTTCCAGGTTGGATGACTGCTCAAGCATTCTCTCTTCAAGGGATGAGATTTTGACCGTTAGATCCTTAACTAGCTCCTCTACTCCTGTAGTAGGCGATGTTAAGTCACCAACAGCACTAGTCCCCCCCCCACAACGAGAGCTCGAAGACCATTGATTGTACGCTCAAGTATATCGTTTTAATTTTTATTTTAATTTTTAAAAAAATGTTTCAAAGTCAGAAAAGTTACTGAAAAATTTGAAGAAAAGAAAATTTTTAAACAAATTCAAATTCCCCCTTTAACTCTAACAAGCAAAGTAACATTCGAATTCGAATTGCGCGCTAAAAACCATCATGGCCGGCCTGTCAGTAGTGCCAACGTATGTCTAGAGCCGATGGTGTTGCACTCTGGTGTCCAAATTTAAAACCAGATGCACAGCGTCGGTGACGACTGATCTCGCGCTCTTAGAGAGAGATAGAGCTATTGAATCAAACCTCGAAAGTTCTCCACTGAGACCTCCCTTCGATAAAATTTGTAGCTGAAGAGCATCGATGCGAGATTTTCCTCTGCTTTCTGGCAATGATGAGTAGTGAAGTAGTACCCGCAGGATGAAATAGCTGTGAAGATGTTCTACTCCTCAGTCTTTGGTAGCAGTTGACTTGTGAGGTTATATTGTCTCTTGCTTGCGAAAAGAACTCCTCCAGAAGCATTCCTCATAAAGCACACGAAAAATCGTGATCTTTTAGCGCTAGCTTTTAGCGCGAGCCAAATAGAGGGTCCTTCTCGCTGTGAAAAATCACTCATTTGAATGAGAAAACACATTAATATGCTATATAATATACATAGTGACCTGTAGACGCTGTTGAACTTACCGTAGGGAGGGGGTCGAAATTCGACCGAAATAGAAGTTAACCCCTCAAATGGATTGTTACGAATGGGACAGCTTCCGAGAAATCGCAGAAGAGACAGAAACCATACTAGCTAGCGGTCAAGAATACCACGCGCCACCACCACCAGAGTAAACTCTACTAGCGCCGCTTGCGTACGTCTTGCCGACGAAACGCGAGCGGGCTGGAACAACAGCTGCGTAAGTTGTCGCAGTCGAGGTAGCAAAACCAACCGATACCAGTGCGCAGATGGCCGAAATGTTTAGCAAAATGTTAGACGAGAGGCTGGAGAAATTCGAAAGAAAGATGCGAACGGACTACGCACAGAGCAACAAAAACAGTGACAACAAACGCGAAAACCAGCACATGAGTAAGCACCCAGGCAAGCCTAAAAGAAGGCCTCTATGCTACAAGTGTAAGAAACCTGGACACTTTTAGAGAAATTACCAGGAGGGAAAAGGAGAAGCGAGCGCGTAAATATGGTCGATGCGCGCCCGCGTAGCTCTAGAAAGGCCGCAAAGGTAAATATATCGAGTAGGAGCGCGAGCCCTACGGACGCCAGCGCAGAGAGAAAGACAGTCTCTCTGCGAAGAGCTTCGAGAGCAACAGAGGGGAGTGCACGCCCGAGGAAGAGCAGCGCACGGCGAGCAGTAACTCGACTGAGAAGCGAAAACACAGTGCAACTATAGCTCCAGCTCCTAAGGAGGGAGAGAAAACGCAGGAGTCGAAAAAGAGCGCGCAAAAGTCCACTGCGCTCTCATCATTGTCAGCGGAAATAGCTGACGAGAAGGATGAGAGAGGCCAGTACAAGGACAAGCACGGAGAGGCCGACAGAATCGAACAGAGTCCGGACGAGGTGATAGAATCGATTCTGGAAAGTCACATGGGAGAGAATGATAAGCTGCCGTGTGACGAGGATAATCCTCAGGAGAAATGCTGGTGAATGCAGGCAAGAATAGGAAGTTTCTGATTCCGAGCCCTATATGATAAAGGCGCATTCCGAGTATGCACGGCTCCAATTGGATTGCAATTCGTGAGTCATGCGGCAGCTACACCAAGATTGTAGGCTACGTCTGGCTACCTGTAGAAGTCGGCAGTCTTAAGAAAGAAGTTCATGTCGCCATAGTACTGGATCTTCCGACAGATTACATCGTGAGTGTTAACTTTATATTAACATTTAAAGCCAAGTTAGACCCAACGACGTCAAAACTATATTTTGAAGAGAACAAGGAACCTATTGGTGTCGAATTAGCCGCTATAAAAGGAGGCGTGCTAAAGTTGGCTTCAGTAGGGCTAGCAAACATTGAAGAAGGACAGAAGTGCTTCGAGCACTTCTCGATAAAATAATAGGCCCAGACATAGACAAAATCGGCTACACGACGTGGATGGAACACCACATCGAAATGCAGACCACGAGGCCGATTAAACAAAAATATTTTCCAGTGTCGAGGAAAATCGAAGAAGAAATGTATGAGTAGGTGCGAGCTATGCTCAACGCCGGAATAATCGAGCCCTCGAACAGCGCTTACTCAAGCCCAGTGGTCACGGTAAGAAAGGCGAACGGAAAATATCGTTTTTGCGTGGATTTTAGAAAGGTGAACGCGATCATGAGGAGTGATGCGTATCCACTGCCGCAAATGAATGCGATATTAAGGAAGCTGCAGTAAGCGTGCTACATTTCAACGATCGATCTAAGTACCGCGTACCATCAAATTCCGCTTAGTGAAGAAAGCAAACAGTACACGGCATTTACAATGCCCGAATTACAGCCACACGCATTTTCATACTTAGATGACATCATAGTAGCAACGGAGACGTTCGAGGATCATGTAAAAGTCCTCAAGCGTGTGCTAAAACGCATCAAGGAAGCTGGCTTAACCGTCAATAGAGAAAAGAGCGTGTTTTGCAAAGAAGAACAGATACGGCTTCAGACCAGATCCGGAAAAGATTGCTCCGACTGTAAATTGTCCAGAGCCGAAAAACTTAAAACTACTTAGACGTTTCCATGACATGGCGTCGTGGTATAGACAATTCCTGGAAAACTACGCAGCGTTGGCCGAGCCTTCAACTTGGCTGGCGTAGAAAGATCAGCCGTTTGTATGGGGCGAGGAACAACAAACAGCGTATGAGGCGATAAAAGCTCTCATCGCATCAGCTCCAGTACTGCACTGCCCAAGTTTTGATCAGCAGTTCATCATACAAACCGATGCAAGTGATACAGGGCTCGGTGTTATATTAACGC
>UCOJ01002560.1:0-10893 GCA_900474305.1 Cecidostiba fungosa
AGTAATTAAGTTGTTTTTTCGTCTGCTATTTTGTGGCGCGAAATTTGAATTTTTAATTGGCTTTCGGACCCCCTTAAAGATCTGATGATTTGCATTTTAAATATAAAAGAGACTTACACACGTGTAGAGGCACAGAGTTTACGTAATTGGTTGATTCATATTTCTCGAAACGAATCCGTCTAGGAGCGTTTATAACTATAATAACAAGTCGTATGCGGACGAGGGTCAATTGATCTTGAACTCTGCGACTATATACTTTCTATTTAAAAATCATCTGCGCTCAATAGAACGACGATTGTTGCATGGCATTCGATTCGCTTCTCAAGGCCAACGCGACGTTTCAAAAAAGTATACAAATTTTCAAGTATATAATATTAAAAAATATTTCTATCTCACCACTGAAAAACTGTCTAGTTTCATCGGAAAGTCCAAGTGACACACAAACAAATCTCGCAAAAGATCACTATAAAATCGAGCACCACACGCAATTACGAAAGAAACAGCAGCAGGAGCATTTCGCGGTCGCTCCAAGACTGGCAGAGAGTGCGTCGACGAGCGTCAATAATAATACTCTCTCGCAGTTTCCCACTAGCCACGTGCAACAAGACGGCTCGCGGTGTTCGTCATCATCCCACACATATTCAAGATGCGCGATCGCAAGTGCATTTATAGGCGTCGGCGTGTGTATTAGAGTAGGAGAGAATATATATATCGCTATATAGATCTCTCGAGGACTTTTGCGGTGATGTGTGTATAAAGAAGAGTTTATAGCAGACACTCGGTAGTATGCAAATGGTCACAGTTGCGCTTTTTTTGGACAGCTGCAGCGGCTCTTCATTCGAGCGCGCGACGAGAGTGATTTATTCAGGAAACGCGCGGAGATCAAAGCGGAAAAAGGAAGCTCGAGAGGGACTGTAATAAACAAGTTTTCTCTGGTCTGTGTATTTCTTTAGTTACGGAGACACAATGGAATTTCGAGTCATCGGTGTGTAAATCATCCCCGATGGAGACGTCGTTGAGAAAGAAGAAAAAGTCAATCGTACATATGATTTTCTCTCCTCGTAAATCCTTGTCACACTTCTCTATCGTGCCGATCTCCTGCTGATTGAAGGCTGTGACTCGTGTGTATATCGCCTCCCGCGGATCGTTATATTTACGCGCGAATTCTGACCTGATGTGCGAGAACAGAACCTTGAGATCGAAAAAAAATCGAAAACGAGTATCGGCTCGTTTAAAAAAAAGATTTTTTTCCTGATTCAAATTGACGTAGTTTTTCCAGAGATATTACACACACACGGCCGTGCAATAGTTTGTAACGTATTTATATACAACTAAGCTTTCTTTAAGGGGGTCCGAAAGTCAATTAAAAATTCAAATTTCGCGCCACAAAATAGCAGACGAAAAAACAATTAATTTACTGATAATAATTGATAAAAACCAAGAGTTAGTTTCCCTCCATAATGTAATTATCTATCATTTTACAAAGTTTCAAGTTATTATAACAATATGTCGCCGAGAAAACCTTGAAAAATGGGATTTTTTAATTGACTTTCGGACCCCCTTCAGACTAATCAAAAATCGTTAAAAATCCGCGAGCACAACCCATTTATCAGCTACGTGCAAAACAAAAATGTTTTCCCCTTATCATAAATAACACGCATCTGCAGCACTATATATTCAGAAGAAAGAAAGACATGCACAGTCTAGAAAGTGTCACACGCGCGAGCGCGCGCGTCTGCAAGATCTGCGGTATGGCCACTCGATACTCGTTGCGCAATGCTATATACACATACATCTCATGCAGATAGCAGTAGTCGAAAGCACAGGCGGGAAAAATTTATAGCGCCAATCTCGCGGTGACCGTCCCTCTCTCTCTCTCTCTTTTTGTGGATCGAGGCTTAATTGCAGTGAGATTTATTATACGCGCCAAGCCTGGGATATCTCGTTGGCGACCCGACGATGAGATTTATTTTTCGAGCCCTCGAGAGAGAGAGAAAAAGAACAGCCAAACAGGATTAGAATATCGTCGTACGTAAGCTCTCGAGCAAAGTTGTCCGGCCCGCGGCTGTTATTTAATCTAATTATCTTTAGTCAAGCGCGAGCCTCGGCTATTAACGCGAGACTCGATTTCTCAAGTGCAAGTCCAGCGATTGATATTATTATAGCTACTTCGTGTGTCTCTGATGGTATATATTGAAAATTTTTTATATTTTCAGAAGAGAAAAAATTGTGCAAAAAAAATAAACTTGTATTTCCATAGATTCTTTCGTTACACTATAAGAAAAGGGAAAAAAAGAATCCGCGGCGGCCGGCATTATCGGATCAGCGACGATGAAACAGTTGAGAGGCTTGAAATAAAGCGAGTCCAGGAAATTGCTCTACAAACTTTTTCTCATCAACGGAGAGCGTCGATCTCACTAGACAACGTAGACGTGGATCGTCGTCTATGTGGCCTTGCTAGATCACGACACGGAGCCGAGCTTTTTCCAGTATAGTGTATATCTATGTATATATATATGTATATATATACAAACGCGAGCGATCTGATCTTCGACTAGCATCACAGCCTTGACGAGCTGGGATTTTAATTGGACGCGCCTTGCTATGTGTTCTTCTCTACTGTTGTACATGTACAGTAGAGAGAGAGGCTGCGAACTTTGCATTAGTTTTCGAAAGTTAGCTTGGGGGAGAGAGTTTAATGAGAGATTTTCCGTCTTATCAAGTCGATGTCGTGGCTGCCGTTGTTTTGGATGTCGCGTATAGAGTTTCCAAAACTATATTATTATGATTTTCTGCATAGGATAGAGGTATGTAGGTAATTAGGGGGGCGTGTATGCGATGCGACTGTAGGTATTGCAGATCAAAAAAGTGTATAATTCGTGTATATAATAATAATACAATTTTTAATTCAAATAAACCCGCCTCCTAAAAACTCTCTCTCGTGCTTTCCATAACCTCCGCCAGATGTGAGCACCATACTGATCATCAGCCTCTCGCGCTCTCGATCGTCAGTGTCCTAACTGACCGACCGATCGACACTTACCGACATAGCATCAGCAGCAGCAGGTACATCATCATCCCCACCCTCTCATCTCACCACATTATAAATCTGCAACTATACACACATTACACACTCCTCTTTCATTCTAATCCTCTCGATCATTCAACGATACTTCCCCCCCTATATAAAATATTCATCAACTTTCTCTCTCTCAGAAGCTTTACAACTATTAAACCCCCTGAGTCTCCGAACACAGTAGTAGAGAGCATCAGCGGCGGGTCGCCTAAGTATATAGGTATATTCACTTGCTCCTCGTCGATCCAACAGCCCAGAGCGCTCTCTTTATCGTGTAGAGTGAGCAGCCGCCGCCGCCGCCAGTAGTGTGCCGCACGCCGAGCTCGAGCAAGCATAAGCCGTGTGCCGCGCTCCCGCGACTCCCCCGGTGTCGTGTGCGTTTTCATCGTCGTGGAGCCAGTCTCTCTCCGTCCCCGCGCGAGTATATATACGTATATATATATAGTCCTCGTCGTCGAGAGTGAGCAGATCACAGCGTATTCGAAGAGGAGTAACACATAACACACTGCCGCCACACGAGAGGAGATCTTGAAGAACGCGTGCAGCTGCCCGAGATCCTTTTTCGTTATATATAGAAGAAGAAGCAGGGAGAACAAGTGCACGAGAAGAGAAAGAGATATATTGGTACAGGCACACGGTTCTTTCTCTGTGCTAGTATTATACTCGGTGTGTATACATATATACACACACAGTGTGCAGTGTGTGTTCCGGAATCATCATCATCATCAGCAGGAGCGTCTACGAGAGGGACGAGTTCGTTCACGGTTGGTATTATATAGCAGCTCCTCTTCTCTCTCTCTCTCTCGTCGCCCATACGTATGTAAATGTGCAGAGAGCACACTTACACACGCGTATATTATACGAGTGTCTGTGTATATTGCGCGACGCTCTTTCTCTCTTTGCCGTCTCGTCGGCCATTGTGGCAGTCCCGCCGCTCTCTCTCTCTCTCTCATACCTACTCCCTGGTGTGCGTGCGTATTATAGAGCCAGAGCTATATACATACTATACTCCCCGAGCACGTCCTCGTTGCGAATCGCGCGGAAGGAAAGACAGAGAGAAAGAGATGTGTGTGTGTGTGTGTCTGTGTTGCTGCAGAGGTATTCGCCTCTCGGCTAATCACACGGCGTTTACGCCCATAGTCCTCTAAGTCTGGAGAAAGCGGCCACGCGCCCTTTTCTCTCTCTCTCTCCCTCTCTATATACCTATATATATGTATAATACCTTTCGGGACCTTACTCTGCTGCTGCTACTGCTGCTGTACAGGTATATAACACACACCTGCGCTATATGCCAGCAGGAGAGAAAAAGACGGGAAAGTGAGAGTCGCCGGGGTTACTGCTCGGATAATCGAGATTTTTTTTTTCTTTCGGAGCTCTGTGTATGTATACTCCCACATGTTGATGCGTATATGATTACTTTTTGATCTATACTGATGCGGTTAACGAACCGGCGACGAATTAATCAATCTTTATTTATTTCTATTCTCGTCGGCGATTGAATAATTAAAGTAGGTATATATATAATCCCCGGCGATCAATGACTCGAAATGACAACAATAATCGAGAGCATCGGTATTATAAGAGGACATAATTCGCGCTGCTACTGCAATCGCTCAACTGTGTAAACAATGCTGCGCGTCTCACGTGTTCATTCACACTGCGGCTATTATAAGTATATACTTATACAAGCTCTCTCTCTCTCTCTCTGGTTAATTCACTCGATTATTCGCATATTTTTAGGCGGAAGTGTGTTTATTACCGTTGATTTATTTTACCTCGCGAGATTTATACATATACACAGATTCTTTTTTTTTCAGCAAACACGCCCTTATCGGCTGCTCACTGTGTTTATACACGCGGATAGACAGGCGCTGATGTGTATACTCTCCCGAAGATTGCCCCGTTCTCGCGTGTATGTATGTATATAGTTTTTTGCTTTCTTTTCTCCTCGCGCGCACAAGCTGCTGCTGGATGATGTTTGGAAAAATGGGGGATCCCGCTATGTTTAGCCCGATCGTTCTGAATTTGAATTATTTTCTCTCTTGTACTCTTTGAATCGAGCGTCTCGCTAATTCTGTAACAAAGTTGCCGGGGAGATTAAAGCAGACTTTTTATTGAAACTTTCGCTGTTGTTGTAAGACATACATTTGTATATATAAAAACGAGTTGCAGTTTAGAGACGTCTCTGATGTTGTTGTGTGTATAAATCGGAGCAAATGCAATCAAACTTTTATATTTTCGCTTTATACAAGTATAAATAGATTGTATTTGCGAGCGCATACAATAAACCTCTCTCTCGGTATTTGAATGCGAAATTAGTTTCATCCTGAGAGTGCGGATTATCTTATAATTCTCATTCGAGTCTCTGCATGCATCATATTGCAGTATATAACGATTTTTTCTCTCTCTTCATGACACATGTAAATGGTACGAGGAAAGAAACCTCGGAAAATACGACACATTTCCTATAAACACAGCTTTCCTTCTCGCGAAAATGAAGATTCACACATCCTCTCCGATTGACTAATATACAAAAAAGAAATATATAATACCGGCAATTTTTTTTCCACACGAGACTCCTTTCGCATCAGTATAATAATGCATCCTCGCTTACAACATTATATAGTCGTCCCCTCTCGCATATATATATGTATACACACACGGGGACGCGGCGTCTTCCCGTCTCCACGCGTTTCCTCTCCAGTACAGGCGTAGTCTCTGTACACACACATACATACACACAAGCAAAAAAAAAGAGAGAGAGAGAGAGAGAGAGACGATGACGCGCGCGCGCACTTCCTCGTTCCACCGGCACCGAGGGCACGTACACGAGGTTCTGCTGCTGCTTCCTTTGCCGCCGGCGAGGACTATACCGATGGGGATCTATACCGTTATAAAAGCCGAAATTTTCGCTTCTGGTCTCTCCCTGGAGAATATAAAAATCTTCTTCTTTAAAAATTACACTCGCACTTTATTATATATAATATTTTAGAGAGAAAGTATTGTGTAGAGAGAAAAAGGCATTCAGTCTCTCTTTCAAGTTCATGCATAAAATCACAGCACGACGTCGCTTCCCTAATTATCTCTCTCAGCTGCTGCTGCTGCACCCTCGTTTCCCTGGAGCAGCACACACATACACGTCGTTAGCGTCGAGGAGGAGGTAAAAAAAAAAGAGAGAAGCTGCAAAGTGTCGTGCAGCAGTAGCAGCAACTACATCGTCAAAGCAAGCAATCCATGCAAAATCGCATCGACCTTGTTAGAGCGAGTTTCCCCTCCGCAAAGTGTCTCACTCTCGAAAAACTCTTCAAGACTCTCGCGGGGGCGATAGATATAGATAGAAAGATAGAGAGAGAGAGAAAAAAAAACGAGAGAAGAAGTAAGTAACTACCGCTGCATCGAGGTCTTCTTCCCTTAACGACGAAGAGCTGCAGCCGCCGTGAAAAAAAAAGAGAGAAGCGTCCAGGGCGATTAGGTATCCGACGAAGGCGCGTAACGAGTTTCCGGGAAGTTGCTGTACTCTTCTCTTCTATCTCCGCTGATGCTGTGTAGTGTATCCACTCGACTTTGCGAGAGAAGACTCACTTTCTCTCTTTCAGTCGAGTTTCATGCGTGTGTATATATTGTATATAACTATATATAGCTACTACGCTAATTTGCGTATTAGTACGCTGTGTGTACATTGTACTTAGTTACAAGAGTACGTTTATTTGAGAAATAAAGCGTAAAGGTTAATAAAAGACTCGCTAATGCAAAGGATAATTATTATCTTCTTTACATTCGCCGTCGCGTAGACTAATAAATTCAAGTTTTCGTATACACGCTTGCTCACAGAAAGACACGGTCGACCTCTCCGCTTGATGAATAGCAGTATAGTCCGGACTTGATGAATCGTATGAAAAGCTTCAGCGGCAGCGAGAAAAATGTACCGAGTTTATGAAAAAATTCACTCTCTCGCGTGTGTATATACATTTCTTCTCTCTAATATTAAACCATTTTAATTTTCCATGCCGTAAAATTCAATTTTAAATTTACCGCCCTTTTGAAAAGTCCGCAAGCTCTTGCATATATGAGGAAATCTTTTTAAAATCGACTGTTAGAGGGGTCAGAAAATTTTTAAAAAGGGAGCATACCTTTCTACCACGATTATTTTTTTGTTCATTATGCCATAGAATATTCAAAAACGGAAAATACATATTATACTAGGATCAAGGTACGGGAAAAGAGCTTAATTTTAAAAAAGCTGGTTAAAAATTGTCGATTAAGTAAACAGTGTCTACGATAAAAACTAGTAAAAAATCACAAAAAATGGTACGAATTACTAGATTTCGAAAAATTCCTCTTATTTTAAAAAGATTTCCTCGCATATATCACGAAACCATCATATATAATACATTCCTCTCGAAAGGCCAAAAATTTTATTCCCCCGTCCGAGTCACCCTCTCAACGCAGAGAGACTCGCTCTATATACATTAGCGAGAAAGCTGTATGTGTCGGTATACACACATATACATATATACGATGCCGGCGGCGGTATACTCAAGCCAACAGCAGAGGGATGAAAATCGCCGCGCGTTTTCCCTCTGTTGCTCGACGTTTTCCCGGCGCCAGCCTGACTCTGACCTCGACACACCACAAGACTCTCGACCGCCCTTTTCTCTCTCTCTCTCTCTCTCTTGTCGTTCTTGGGATATGGTGTATGTGTGTATATATATAGCAATCTCGTAATCGCACGACGTCTTGTTCCAAGACGCCACGAAATTCTTTCCCTCTCTCTCTCTAGGAAAAAGAAATTCCCCGCGAGCTTTTATGTCCGTCATGCGGAAGCAGAGAGAGAGAGACTCTATGGGGTGTGTGTGCTCACACTGATGTGGTCACTCTCACCGCTGGACCTCGAAATTGCGAATTTTTTCCTTAATGCAGCCGCTCACGCGCGGAAAATTAGATGGGTTGGTTCTTCTCTTTTTTTTTCCAAATATTTTTTCTTTATCGAGATAACAAAAATACGTGTGTGGAACAGCTGGTAGAAAAATCAACACGGAGTGACCTACATATTACACTCGGGTGTATATCTGCGGCCCTTATTAATTTAGCCGAGAGAGAGGAGGAACCCTACGAAGAGATGTTTTCGTGAGTCATCGATTTCTGGTTCATTGCTTCGCAGACGCCGCTGCCAAGTGTAAATATATGTATATATGCCGGCGCGTTTATGTATTATGCGAAAGTCGTTGCGATTTTTCGGCTTTTATGGATATATAGGACGTACGTATACTATATACTATCTCGCGGAGGGTGTCGACACTCGATTATCCTCTTCGCGCACGTGCGACTGTTATAGACCTTGGATTGGCGTAGGCGGTTTTGGTTCTACGATTTCCGCCTTCTTCTTTTTTTTCTTTCCTTTTTCCACGTTACGTAAAATTTTTGCAGTAGCTATACGTTATCTTCTCTCTCTTTGTACTGCAGTGATTGTATTTATTGATATATATTCGACTGCGCCCACGTGTGTTTGTGAATTACGACCAATTTCCGTAAGCGACTCTTGGTAATTGGATTACTATCGAAGCTTCGATATATAGATGCCAATTGAAAATAAATCCTTATAAGTGAAGACTACTTGAAATAAGTCACGTAATCGAAAAATTTCGAGAGCACTTTATTGAAATCAAAAAATCCGAAGCGAAGCGCAAGCACGTCCGATATTCCCTGAAGCTACTCTCGGAATTCCGTCACGAAAAATTCATCATCGTCAAACTATCCTCAGCTGCTTTCACTTCAGAAGCAGACGTGCACACACAGAATTTCCGTCATTTTCGGTCTAGCCGCGTATCTAGCGAATTCCACGCGTCGTATTCCGCTACGTTGTCGGAAAAAAAAGTTGCGACATATATACGCTGTGCGCTCGTTAGTGATGCAGATTTCGATAATGACTATATATATATAGACACTTTTGTCGATTTTTCCGTTGGATCTTTTAATAATCCTCGATGCGATGATACAAAAATTATGTTATAACGACTACACCCACGTACAGTGTTGACAACAGGGCTCTAAGAATAGCCAGAACTTTATAGAGGTATATATTGATTGATTCTAGCAAAAATAGCCGTGATGGTGTCTTAAAGAGCACGACAAAGAAAAATCCTCTCTCTCTCGTATATATTGATTGGCGAGAAAACACGGTGTATTCTAATAAAATCTCCCCATCCGTATATAAGTTGCAGATACGAACATTCTTACAAGAGTCGAGCGAGTAGGGATAAAAAAAAAGCGCTCGTAACGTTCTTTCCACTTGTTACTCTCGCCGAGAGTCAAACAATACTCATTAAAAGTTCCATCCATTGAAAGCTCGGCGAAGCGTAAATCCAGTATAACAATTAGTTCTCTACTGCATCGTCCGTAAAAATTTAACAACGACGAGTTGTGCAAATCGAACTTATTGTCTTGCGCCTCCTCCTCTTCAAAGCGGACAATAAAACTTTCGACTATATACACATCGATTGAATTTACATTGTCTTCCAGCAAAACTTTTCGCATGATTGAAATCGAACGTTCGGTTTAAAGATTTCTTTTTTACTTCAAAGCTATTGTAAAAAAAGAATAATAACATTGACACCTCAATCAGACACAACAAGCTTGCGACAACTTTTTATTTTCCGAGCGCGAAAAAAAAGAGAGATAAATAATTCAAAAAAACAAATCTCACCGCCCACGAATCTAGAAATATACAATAACGTCGGAGACAGAGACACAAAAATCGCTCTCTCTCGCCAGCGCGTGAATCATCTCGCCGATTCCCACGACCACCACGAGGAACATAAATACAGCCGCTGCAGTCTCTCTCTTTCTCGAGTGGAGTCTTCGAATTAGAGCCTTTTTGCCGAGGTGGAGTGTACGAAGAGGTGATTTTTCTGCATCACAACGACTTTTTGCGCAATCGTGGCTGCAGATGCTCCGAGTTATTGTATTTTTATCGGATATGTAGCTAAAATTAGACGCGTATCCTTGGGAATTTCGATATTTACTCATTTTTCAAACTGTCGCTGTTCTATACGCTATTAAACTCCATTAAGCTTCGTGTGGTGATTGGGGAACTGTAATTATATACACACAGGTGTTTCAGACTAATTGTATACGGTGTGTGTTATATGTTATAGCTCTCGGCCTCTGCATCTAGGTCATAATTTACGAATAATTACGATATTACAGTCGCTCGCACGAGTTGTTCATATATGCGAAATAAAACGACGTTAAACATGTATATAAACTCAGTAAATATATAAAAGTATTATCTCGACAAACGTACGCGTCAATCATGTAAAATTTAAGTTTGTTATCATTAGCAGTCGTTACGAGCATATTAGCGTAATGGATTTCGAGAATTAATGACACTTTTCGATAATCTATTCATCATTAAAATCGACCCTCTCTCTTCCTCACTGTGTACGAAATTGCCTTCAATCAGCTAGATGATTGCTTTAATTTATAATCAAAACGTTGGCCGCCGCTGCTGTTGACGCACAGCGTCGAGCCTACCTGCGACTAAAAATAAACATCCGACGAAAAATCCACGTATATATAATTACATATAAACAAGGAAAAATCGAAGGGCCGATGATGCACCTGCGCCGAAAAAACACACATCCACGCGGACGCGTTCTCCTTTAAACTGGTATATATATATTCCGGCCAAACGGGTTTCTTTCCGACTATAACTGAAATTCTGAGAGAGAAATCGTCGTTATGACTGGGCTCTTTGGCCGAGCAAATTTTTTAAAACGTGTATATTAGTATAGAAAGATTTTCACAATATACTAACC
>UCOJ01002561.1:0-10929 GCA_900474305.1 Cecidostiba fungosa
CTCTCTCTCTCTCTCTCTCTCTCTCTCTCTCTCTCTCTCTCGACATCCCTCATGGACCGGTAGACCCGAAACTAAACCACGCGACGTAGCGAAAACAGTAACAAACTGGGAATTTAATTTCAACGGAGATGGGAAAGGCTTAACTATTGACCAATTTTTAGTACGAGTAAGCTAGTGCCGCCCGGCAACAGCACTAACCGATGAAGAGCTTTTGAGAAGCTTACCGTTATTAAAACAACCGGCGTTAGACGCATTCTGAGTTTGTAACGATAAATGGAAAACGTGGAAGCAGTTCGAAATAGACATGCGAGCACAATTCCGTACGTAAGATTACCCAGAAGCATTCGAAGACGAGATTCGCGAGAGAAAACAAGGGCAAACAGAATCGATGAATAATTACCTAAACGCGATGTAAGCAACGTTTAAAAGATTACCGGAATCGTGGTCGGAAGAAAAGAAAATAAACCGAATACGTAATATGCGCGGTGAATTTTTCACATCATTGCAACCGTTTAAATCCCAAAGTATCGAAACCTTTATCGCACAAGCAAGAGCTTCAGATAGAGGCGGGTATAAAAATAACGGAAATGAGGGCGGGATTAACAATGACCGCGGCAGAGGCGGATTTAATAGTAATAATTCGAATGCAAACCCGATAGACACCGATTCGTCGGGAAACGCGAATTAGGCGGCGTACGTGAGGCCACTACGCCAGCCAGAAAGTCAAAGGTCTCTAATATGAGAAGGGAGGTAAAAAGAAACGGCAATACCACGCAGCCAATCGCAGGAGAAATAAAAGTGCCGTTGGAAATTGCAGGAGTCAGCAAAAAGGTGCAGATTCTGGTGATTCCCGGAATCCCGTCAAAATTTATTCTCGGCTTAGACATAGTACGTTTATTCGGTATGAAATTTGATGCACGCCGCGACACATTCAGACTCCCATACCGTAAAGACAAGAAGGTTATCGCGTTTGATGTTTGTTCAGTCGACGAAAGCAATAATTCGTTAAATGTTGCAAGCTCCGGATTATCAGAAATCACAGCTAACGAACAACATCAGATAGACAATCTTATTGAAGAATTATTGCCAAGCGACGGACGAAACATCAAAGTTTTAAAATCGACCGTCGACCTAGTAGAACACGAGATACAACTCTTTCATAGCACTAGACCGGTAAAACAAAGATACCACCCAGTATCAGATAAAATGCAGAAAATTCTGTCAGATCCATTAGATTCATTAATCGAGGCGGAAATTGTCGAAAAGTCGCACAGCGCTTGGAACAGCCCGATAGTCATGGTGAAAAACGCGAAGGTAAACACAGAATGTGTGTTAACATGAAAGTCGTGAATAGTTTGTCAAAGAAAGACGCGTATCCATTACCGTATATGGACGTAATTTTAAACAAATTAAAACGCGCAAAGTACATAACTACAATCGACTTAAGCAACGCGTACCACGCAATACGATTAACGCAGGTGTCGAAAGTAATAATCGCGTTTACAATACCAGGCCGCGGACTCTGGCAGTTCACGCGTTTACCAATGGGGCTGAACGGCAGTGGGGCAACATTCCAAAGATTACTCGAAGAGTTAATCGACGACCTAGAGTTATACGCATACAATTATCTAGACGACATTGTACTAACGACGGAATCGTTCTATCAGCATTTAAAAATGCTCAGAATATTAATTAATCGTATAATTGGCGCCGGTTTAACAATAAATCGCGACAAGAGCAAATTCTGTCGGAAAGAAGTAAAGTTTTTAGGTTTTCTAGTAAACGAAAAAGGGTTAATGATAGACCCAGAGAAAACCGAAGCAGTTAGAAATTACCTGAGACCTAGGACTCTGCGACAGCTGCGCAGATTCCTTAGAATGGCCTCGTGGTATAGGAAATTTATTAAAGATTACGCATCAATAGCGGATCCGCTCACGAAGCTAACCCGAAAGGATGTTAAATTCACGTGGAAGGAGGAGCACGAAAAAGCGTTCGAGATAATTAAGAAAATTCTCAGCACAAGTTGTAGACGAAATAGAAAGAGTTATAGCATACAGGAGTAGAGCATTACAAAAAACGAGTTAAACTACAGCACCACCGAGCGCGAGTACTTAGCAACAAAATTCGCGATAGAAAATTCAGACCTTATATTGAGGGAGATACATTCACCGTAATCTCAGATCATAGCGCTCTACAATGGCTTTTTAAGAAAAAAGATCCCATAGGAATATTAGGCCTTTGGGCACAAGAGCTTATGAGCTATGATTTTAAAATCATTCACAGAATAGGGACGAATAATGTAGTACCCGACGCGCTTTCAAGAATGTTCGAAGACGACGAACCAGTAAAAATCAACGCGATCGAAATTAAAAAAGACACAACTGATAAATGGTATAAAAACGGTTATATCAGGTGCTAAAACACCCACATAGATACAAAGACTGGAACGTTACGAACGGAAATATTTACAGATACAAGCCGAATAAAGATATCGATGATATTATATCAGATCTGGACGCGTGGAATCTCGTTGTCCCGAAAGAAAAGCGCGAGGAAATAATAATAATAATAATAATTTTATTTTGGTCAAAAGGTTCCAAAAAATACATAAGTCTTGTATATCACATAGTATAGTACACAAATTAATATTACATAATATACTCAAGCGCTCAGTCAAGAAACATTCAATTGAAATATTTATGGAGTGCAAATGGTAAAAAATATCACATGATTACATTTGTTATATCACAAATGTAATCTAGTAATTACAGATTAGACGATGTATATCTTCTCAGTCAAAGTTTAACAAATAATTTTTCAGAGAGCTTTTAAAAGTCGCAAGAGAAGGTTTGAACCTTATGTCGGATGGCAAGGAGTGCCACAGTCGCACGCCTTGGGCCTTGAAGGACCCTGTATATGCCCGAGGAACTTTAAGATCCCCCGTGACTGACCTTGCCGGGCGATCGTATAGACGCTTTTCAAATAACTCGTATATAGACGGAGCTCTAAAATTTAAGACCTTGTAAAGTAAGACGGCCATGAAGTATGACCGTCTGGTGTCCGTGCGCATCCAACCCAACCGCCTCCGGTAGGGAGTCACATGAGCATCCCGTCGTATACCAAAGATGTACCTGATACAAGTATTCTGCAATCTTTGGAGTCTCGTTTTCTGTTCATGCGTGTCGTCCAGCAGTATAATCCCACAGTAATCCAAGAGAGGAAAGACAAGCGCCTGTACAAGGCGCTGTCTAAGCATCTCCGAGGTGTATGACCGAATAAAGCGCAACGTGTATAAAACTCTATCAACTCTTTTGGTAATATAATCCAAATGTTGCTTCCAAGAGAGTCTTCGATCAAGCACCCCTCCAAGACTGACAACTGTCTCAGAGGAGGGAGCAGTGACGCCCGACCCCAGGTACATACCAGCAAGCTCCATTTTTTCAATTAAATTCGCAGTAAATAGAGGAGCAAAATAAATGGCTTGAGTTTTACTGGGATTGAGCCGAAGGCCAGACTGCACAGCCCAACCAGCGATATCTATGGCAACCCTAGAAAGTCTGGAGATGCCGTCCTCAATTGAATCACGTGGTACCTGCAGGTAAACCTGCAGGTCGTTAGCGTATGGAATATGTCCAACGTCACGTTCGTTAAAAAGGTCCTGAATATCATTAATATATAAGCTGAACAGCAGGGGACCAAGCACGGAACCCTGCGGAACACCAAGATTAGTAGTTACCCACTCGGAGGTTTCATTTTTTGCTGTGACTTGTTCCTTTCTTTCCCAAATATGAGTGAATCCAGCAAAGCGCCCAGCGAGAGAATCCCATGCTGCCCAGCTTACGAAGTAATAGCGTCGGCGAAATGATGTCAAATGCCTTGCTGAAATCAAATAGCAAGGCAATGGTCACCAATTTCTTGTCAAATCCAGTTCTTATGTCTTCAGTCAACTTGAGTAGTGCAGTCGTAGTACTATGATGTTTTCAGAACCCTGTTTGCAATGGATCAAGGACCCCCCGACGGACAACGTACCCTACGATTTGATCATGTACTATCTTCTCCAGAGCCTTGGATAGAAAACTCAACAGCGCAATGGTCCGGCAATCCGAAGGTGAAGACGGCGCTGATTTTTTCTTAAGAGGAAGCAGTTGAGCCTTCTTCCAAACCTCTGGAAAGGCACCAGTTATCAAGGATTGAATAAAAATTCTAACTAAAAGAGGCTCAATAGTAGGAAGAGCCTTTGCAACAACACTCTGCGGTATGCCATCCTCCCCTCTCGTTTAACCCTCTTGGTTAACCCAATAACATCGTTTAAGGAAACAGGGGTCAGAGAAAAACGCTCAGCAGGCATTGATTCTATTGCATGAATAGCATCTTCTAGCTTCTCCGAAGTGGAGCATGACACACCAGCAAAGTGTCGATTGAGATTATTCAAAGGAAAACCGTGCAGGCCGCTAGCCGACTTCGGGAGGAGTCCCAGATTGCGCAAGTCTTTCCAAAAGTTACCGTTATTTTTAGTAGTTTCTGTCAGTTTTGCATGAATGTAGTTAGCACGCTCGTGCGCAGTAGCTTCTGACACTTCTTTACGCAATCTAAGGAACTCATCCAGGAAAAAGGAGTCCTTGGTACATTTATATCGTCTCATCGCAGCCCCCCGTCTTCTGCTGAGTAAGTCAATATTAGAATTTATCCAAGGAGGATGACGTTTTCTCGGCTGAACAGTCTTTTCCGGAGCCAGAGTGTCAATGGCTTTAGTCATGTTGTCCGTAAGGTCACGTAATAGCGTGTCAAGACCCGTAGAAGATGAATCAAATGACGTCCACTCACAACCAGCAAGTAGAGAATTAAGATCATTCATATTAATTTTATTAAAAGCTCTACACGTGAAGGATTCACTTGGAAGAGATGGAGAATATAGATCAAGTGTTACCTCAATCAAGTTATGCTGATTGTGATAAGGAGCCGCTCGATTATCATAAGTCAGAACAGCGTCATTAATATCAGTCAACATTGCGTCAATCCAAGTACCAGGCCGCGTGGTAAAATTCGTAGGACCATGATCTATAATTCTTAGAGCTAGTTCACCCGCCAAGTCGTGAAGAAAAGTGGCATCCTTCGAGGTGGAAAGTAGATTAGCATTGAAATCCCCCATTTTACTTTACTGCTTTAGTCAGCACTGTGCATTTTAATATCGTTTAAAAAAGACGGAGTAAAAGCTACACCTGGAGGCCTATAAACAACCCATACAAAAATCGGATCAAGCTTTCCACCCCAAACGTAACCCACGAGGTTCTCCATCTCAAGCGGCTTTGTAGGGGACGTAGTATCGGAATGTGCTAATTCAGTAAAAGTAAGGCTTTCTTTAATGCAGAGAGCTACCCCCCCCCCCTCCACGCTCATTCCTATCCTGAGTTTACAATGAGTAGCCCTTAACATCCATCAGAGACTTGTCAATTAATGGGCCCAATCGAGTCTCAGCCACACCAAAAATATCATAAGACGGTTCACTAAGCAAATACTGCCTGAAATCCTCAATGTGCCCTTTCAACGAACATGCATTGCGGAATCCAGCCCTCAGACCTCTCCTACATTTAACTCTATAGTCAGTGTTACTATTTTTATTAAGGTCAGTCACTGTCGCATTATTCGCCGCATCTAGTCATTCAGACCTTTTGCTTGAATTCGAGTGTTTTGCTGAAGGGTTCTCTTCAGACTTGTAAGCTGCAGCGATAGCATTAAGGTCAGCTGCAGAGGAGAATTTGTGCGTTATGTTACCATCAGACCACCTGACCAGGAAAGAGCCAGCTCGATGCCATATATATTTGAACCCAAGGCCATTGGCTACCGTTTTTAATTTAAGAAAAGATCTAAAAGATTCCTTGCTCAGGACTTCATTAATGTATATATTCATATCCATAATTTTAGAACAGTCCTCCTGGTCAATTATCGATTGATCTATGTCGCGAGAATGTAGCAGATTGAATTTTTTCTTCGCCCTAATTACATCGTGAGCTAGATCAGAGGAGCGCAGTTTTACGAAGAAAGAGGCAGGCTGCGCATCGCTTACAGCAACAGAGTCACATCTTCTATTCCTATTTAAATTAGGGCGACAAGACACTATATCTTCTATAGTAGTAGAGGGCAAGACAGTGTTGACTACGGAGAATGCTACTTTATTGAAGTTGATATTTCATTTGTTAATAAAATTAGTGATTAGGATTTCTTCGTCATCAACCTGAGCAACCCTCGCAATGGACCTACCTAAATCAACCGACTCGCTCGCCTGGTCTTCAGTCTTTTTGATATTACCGTTTTTATTTTTATTCCAACTAACCGTCGATTTTCGGTGTACACCCTGGAGGTCCTCGGTAGTAATCTCTGCGCCAGTCTGAGCAACACTCGAGCTCTGCTGCATAAGCCTTTGGGTTAGCAACAATTCATTTCTAAGATTTTTATTTTCCTCCAGCAGCAGCTTATTTGTGGCCTGCGCCTCAATAGACGCACTGTTTTCAACCAGCTGTTTCTCGAGAGCAGAAATACGGGTATTTATTTTCTCTGCACCGTCTACTGCGTCCCCGCTTGCCAAAACGGAGGAGATACCGCACGGTGCCGAACCCCTGCTCATCAGAGAGTTCAGATCGTCAAGCTGCCGCTGGAGCATGTCGAAACGTTGGAAGAAAAGCTCCAGGGTGCTCACCGGAATCAAGACATTAGTAACGCCAACTAAATTGGCATCTCCTAGTGGAAAAACCAGCGATGAACTCTTACATTTAGTCGATATATCTTCTTTGTCGTGCGGCGTGCTGGTGAACTCTCTCGGGCTTCGGTACTTTGAATCTTCCTCTTCATGTAGACTCCCATGCTCTCCAGTTTTGGCAATAACAGCACTGCTCTGCATGATGTTCAGTTCCATCGAGGTTGCAGAGAGAGAATCCAAGTTTTCGTAGTCCGAGTCGAGCCTCGTGGACGGTGTAGAAGTGCTCATGGCTCGCGTGACGATCGGTTAATGGTGAGGCGAGCGCAAACCCTGAGCGCTCCGCTGTAGTTGTTGTTGCTGCTGCTGCTTAGGAGTAGCAGCCTTGTTGCCGGTTAAATCGGCAGTTTCTGCTGAAACGATCTTATCTCGTTGAATCGGCTGCTTTACTTTGCGACATAGATTGCACGGGTTGTTCAGCTTTTTTCTCGCACATCTCGAGTGACATGGCTTCCTGCAAGTCGGGCAGTAATTAAGCGGTCGAGAGCAAATCAGGTGACACAGGGTACGCCTTGCTTGGGCGCCTGCATCGGTCGTAGGTGAGATTTCATAGATTATTCGAAGTTACGGGGCTCCTTCCAGCGATTATCTTACAAAATTAGGCAGATGGAAAAATTCCAGGAAGTTTGATGACATACGCCCACTGAATATTGGAGTCAGCTTGAATATACTGTGCTGATCCAACAGATAGCAACGACAATTTCGAACAATTTCGACAATCTCGAATTCATGCACAGTGATAGGAAGGCTACACTGGATGGAAACAACAGGCTACCTGGTTCCAAGTACACAAACTATCGCGCCCGTGTTATTGTCGTAGCGCTAACGAATTCAATTCAGTTTGAAAATTAAAATTAAAACTGATCGGCCAGTGGAGCAAGTTATGTTTTCTATGTATGCCACTTTCAATGCGAAACCATACTCGAATTCACTGCACTGCGAAGACCACTTCCTAGGACGTGTTAGCTATTGATGTGAAGCAGAGGTCCAAGGATGACGCTGGAGTCCTCACAGGTGCTAGGACTGCAGGCAGGAGAAACTGCAGAAAACTGCAGACTAAACAAAAAGCGTGCCGAAACTGCAAATAGTACAGCAACACAATCAGCACAGGAAAACGGCAAGCGGCACGGCGACTAGCGACACGGCGACTCTAGCAGGACACGGGTAGTCAGGACCCACGACAAACACGTCAATTCGCTTCGACGTCAAATACTTGAGGAGATGCACTCCAAACCGTCAGCCTGCTATTAGGGGAAAGATAAGACGTTCAATATTATTATTGGCCAGGAGCATATGAAGACACGGTTTGATTCGTGAAAATTGCAATATATGACGTCGATAGACCGTGGAAAATAATCGCAACAGATTTAATGGGCGAATTACCCTGAAGCAAAGCAGGCTACGAGTATTTAATCGTATTCGAAGACCTATTTTCTAAATTTATTGTATGTGTACCAATCCGTAAGAAAACAGCCGCAAACGTAAAAAACGCGTTAGAAAATATAGTTTGCGCCCATTACGGAACACCAGAAATATTTTTGAATACAATGAAACAGTTTTTGAACGAAAATTCGATATTTCATGAGAAAACACCATCGTCTCACCCCCAAAGCAACCCGGTAGAACGAGTAAATAGAGATTTGAAAACGTGCACATCCGCGTATATCGGAGAAAATCACAAAGAATGGGATAAATGTATTCCACAATTTCAGTTCACGCATAATACCAATGTACATTCGACGACAGGTCACACACCTGCATTTTTAATTTTCGGACGGACATTACAGCCACCAAAATTATGGCGACGAGAAGTAGAATCAGAAACAAAATTAAACCCAAAAGAATCAAGCTCAGTAAATCGCGATGCGAACGAGAGCATTGATAAAACGGAAAATTGCGACAGTTCAAGCTCGCAATTCGACGGATCAATTCGGAGATATAATACGAGTAATCGAAAAAAGAAAAAACTCGAGAAATCCGAAATAAAATTAAAAATCGCGACAGAAAATAACGCAGAAAGCGATAAAACACACAAAGCCGACAGCGACAAAGAAAATCGGGAAAACAATACCAATAACACTGGTAATAGTGGCAAAATAAATGAATGGACTGAGAATGCAAAAGCTAAAACATATACATTATAATGCGCAAATTCAAATCGATAAAGAGAAAAGTAGGCAAAAAAGCCATTACAATAGAAATAAGCGCGAATATAATTTTGAAATAGGACAATTAGTTTAGAAAAAGAATTCTGTCTAGAAAATCCTGTCCTCAGCACAAAAAGATATTAGCGCAAAATTATCAAAGCCGTACATCGGCCCATATAAAATTAGCAATAGAATAGGTGAAGACGTATACATATTGCAATACGCAGAGGGAAAATACCTCGGCAGTTCTTGCCATGCAAAAGAACTCAAGAAGTACAACAACGAAGAAAAACCCGAAGAAGAGGCCAGAAAAGAAAGTCAAGAAGAAACTCGAGAAAACCGGCAACGCCGCACCAACAGAAAATCAAAAACGCAAACCCAGTAGGCCATGCAAGCCACGCGCTGAGCAGTGGGAGCCGCTCCGCTCCCTCCGCTCCCCCCACCGACCGGCTCTTCGCAGCAACAACTGTCGTCGCTAGTCCAGCGTCAGTATCTATCGATCACCCAATCGATATGCACATTTGACACACATACAACAATGGAAATCCAGTTTGAGCGAATCTTCAAGTGACAGTGAGATCGACCCGAAAGTGTATAAGCAGCTGTTAAAAAAGTTACTCACTGAGAAGAAGAGTAAGGAAAAGAGTGAGAAGAAAAGCCGAAAGGCTAGTGTGAAAAGTGCAAGTGCCAGCAGCGTAGTAGACGCGCAAGCGGACATTAGTCTGACAACAGCAGCGGCAAGCGCCGAACAAATCGACGCTCACCCAGAGAAAGCCGCCACCGGCACACGCGTTTCAAAACACCGCGAAAACAACTACTGCGGCAAAATATTCCGAGAGCTTCAAGAAAATCAACAGCAGTACCTTGCGGAACAACAGAGGGAGAAAAGCCTCGAAAACTCAAATCGCCTATCCGAAGCCGAAAGGCAAAGGAGAAAAGAAGAAGCCGAAATTCAGCTTCAAGAGAGACAAGAACGGCTTAGAGTCAACTACACAGCAGCTGCAACTCAACAACGACTGTAAGAGAAACAGCGTATGCAAGAAGAAGACCAAGCCCGACTGTTGGCACAAGCAGAAAGATACGCAAAAGAGTATAGAGAACAGCTAATCCGAGAGGAACAAGCTCAAGAACAAGCTGAACGATTCGCGCAAATTACAAGGGCACTCGAAGAGTTAAAGCCCGAAATCCAACGTAAAGTATAAAAAGAGAGAAAAGTAGAAAAAAACGCAAAGAGAAGAGCTGAGACTGATGAATAAAGAAATAGAGCGCGAAAAGAAGTTCGACGAAGCCATGGGCAGAAAGGTAAACAAGCCGCACAGACAAAGAGCTCCCCACCAGCGCGTAAGCCCGACAGAACTACACGAGAAAATACAAGAAGTGAAAGATGAGGATTTTATATGGGAACTTCCCAAGCAATCCACTCTACCAACGTCTCAGGTAACAGAACCACACATCGACTCAACAGACACGGCAAGCGAAATTAGCAGCAAAGCCAGTAGTAGCCGCATATCAAAGTCCGAGACGGACACGCCACGCAGCAACAAAAACATGGGGGCAAGGAAATCAACAGACCGCCCGATACCATGCAGCTTCGACCCAATGGGCAAGCACTCCAAAGACAAAGCCCAACGTGTCAAAGCCTTGTACGAAGATGAAATTCTGACATCAGGCGACTGGCTACCGAGGTCCTATCCCCAGTTCGTTCGACGCAATGAACTGAGAGAAATAGACATGTCCAACATGTCCGAGCAACAGCGCTTCCTCGCCTGGCTCAACTTCCAAGACAAACAGCAGCAAAAATGAGCGAAGAGCGAAGAAGATGAGAAGAAAAATAATAAGTAGAGTAGCATTAGATAGTGATAACCAGTTTTGTTTTTTTACGATAAATCAGTGAAAAAAAAATCAAAAGTGTGCAGTGAAAACACGACCGAGCGTTAAGTATGGATGAATGTATGTGTATGGAAGAATGCAAGCGTAACAATTTTGTAAAAGTGCGAACGGTTATATAGCCACACATACTCACACCTATAC
>UCOJ01002562.1:0-10876 GCA_900474305.1 Cecidostiba fungosa
TTCATATTGTACTAAAACTTAATATTTTTATGACTTTTATGTACCTTTTTTAATTTAGTTTCCAGGAAAACTCACTTTTTTGTTGTTTATTTAGTTTTAAAAGTTTTATCACGTATTTTCAGTGCAGTACATCACGATTGCAGCGCTTTTTGTCGTCTGGCGGATAAAACCGGGACTTATTTTTTATTGTTTTTTCAAATTTAAAAAAATTCTTTTGTAATGCTGTAAATTTTTTTACATTACGATTTATCTCTCAAATCCTGATTACAACTTGACCCTTAAGCGCCCGGCTAAGTATAAATTCATATGTGACCATACATGATAATATGTTATAAAGATTTAGTGTGATCTTATATGATCATGTATAATGAAACACAAATTAATTTTTGTAACATATAATCGTATCTGTTTTTTTAGCTGGTAACTTAGATATTCTGAAAGTTGTAGTGTTAACTTTTTATAAGTCAGGAAATTATAGACATTGGTTCTTAATATTATATCATAACTTACATTTTATTTTACACATTGGTTCTTAATATTATATTATAGCTTAACAACAACTTGTCCTACAGTCTCATAATTTTTTCTCAAGTCTATTGAGAAATTCTCAGAGTGAAAGTTGTCAATCGTAATTTTGAATTAAGTGGGAAGGGGTCGTCGGGTTTTAAAATAAAATAAAACACATTAATTTCGCGGATAAACTAAATATAAAACAATAACTTGCTTAGGCGTAAAAACCCTCACGGTCTAGAGGGAAAAGCCTGAGCAAGTCAATGGATAAATATTCTTTATTTATTAAGAGATTATTATATAAATTTATAGCTAATACAATGAATAAAATATAATGAAAATAAATTCAAAACTGTTACATTAGCTTACTCTACGCCGGGAATGATAGATCATTATTTATTAATATGCGATCGCTCACCTACTATTTCGGGGATCAGCCCCTATAATAACGCCGCAATTTAAATATCGGTGCGTTGTACAAGATCCGAACACCCTTCTAAGATGGTTGTCGATCGAGAAGATGGAGATGGCCCGAGTGGCAATGCCCAGCACGTCACAGGGCCCCGACGTCTCGGGAACGGGTCCAGCCCTCGCGCCGTGAACGTCTTGAGGACGACTCTCCTCGAGTCGTCGCAACCGGGATCTACAGCGAAGATTCGCTGTGCGATGACAGCCCTTGTGTCTCGCCCACACGGACATACAGGCACTTTATTTCACAGTTTTCACGCAAGCTAATCGGCAATACAAATTTCAAATATCGAAGCGAAACGAACAAAGGCTTATGAGTATGATTCGAAGCTACGCTATGGATCGCGGCGCTCTCGATCGATGCTGACAAGGAACTGCCGCTCTCGCGCACGCTAATCGATTTCACGCCGCAGAAGGGCTTACGCATGCGCTCTTTTTTTATCTCGAACGCCATAACTAAAATGTCGTCAAGAGGCGCGAGAATCAAATTGCGCTATATCATGCTATTCTTATTCAAAGACGTATAATACGCGAACATTTTGAAAAGATACAGCGCTTTTCTAATTTCTAGTTATACATATCAATCTAATATTTTGATAGTTCTCTGTCGTGTTCATGAGGTAATGTAATATATGTGTCAAGGCTAGTTTTCCTAATAATTTTTTAGTATTCTTAAAAATGTATAAAATCTGTAAAAAAGACTTTTTTCAAAAGGTAAGAGGTAGGCAAGTATAAGTTGCTGTTTATTTATATATTTTATTCGCAAAAGTTGAATTAATTGAAATAACTCTTTTTATTTTAATTAGCCACAAACGATGCCCAAAAAAGTAGTGAAATCAAAAGTGAAATGTTAATTATTTATTTGGATTAAAATTATTAAATCAGTGGTTTGTACCTTTAAAATGAAAATTCATTGAAATATTAAATGACATATCGAAAGGAGCCCGCATTAATGTTATTGAAAATATATGCTTATATTAAAGAATAATAATTTTGATAATAAAGTGTTCATTTTGTAATCATGTTTTATACGCTCACTTATTTAATGTCGTTTGAATAGTTAGGGTAAATAAATAAAATTTTTATAAAAGTAAATGATATAAATAATATAATTTAATAACCTTTATTTTATCTAATAAATCTGTTAGAACGCTTGATTAATTTTGTCATTAGAGGCATATATTAGTATAACATTATTTTGTAATTATTTTGATTGCTGATATTTTAATTTATTGATTCTTATAATATAATACTATTGTAAAACATGAATGAAAAATATCTGTATTATCTGTAGAACGTAAAATAGGCTAGAAGAAAGTAAAATATCGTACTTACAGCTGCAGAAAAAGTCTTTTAACGAAACGAGCTTACGGACCTCGCCTTCGGCTCGGTCCGCAAAATGCTCGTTTCTTCACTATACTTTTCCTGCACCAGGTACGTAATATATTATGAATAATACAACCAATATAACCGCTACCAAAAAACAAAATTGGTTTCTCTCTCTCTCTCTCGACCGCGCTTAGCTCTGCTGTGTGGAACTGAATCTCGTCCACTTCGTTCGCATGGTTGTCGTGCCATTGTACGAACACATACGAGTCGGCCAAGCTGTGCCTTCTGCACGCCCGATAGTGCATTAACTCTCCCTCCCACGACCTTTTGTCGTGAAGGTAGCGATAGTGAGTGCACCCAGAAAAAGCTGCCGTTACACTATTTAATTAATTTATTAAGTATAAAAATGATAATGAATAAACGCTACCAACGGCAATGAAATTGGTTGCTGCTTTTTTTATTTCTTTGTTGCCTACTATATAAAATTTTATAATTAAATAGTTATATTATCAATATTTAAATGATATGTAATCTACATCTATCTACATCTAAATTATATTAAAATTATTACAAGTGAGTAAAACTGTAAAAATCCCTTAAAACTAGTGAATCATTCTATGATCATTTTTATTGCACGGTGTTCGCGCCGATACCACGCCGTTAAATATTCGCCAAAGTTATTTAAATTCAACCGTCAATAGTCACGAGTCTAGAATTTTCTCGGATCTTCGATAGCGTCACTTCGTGCGGGGATTATCCCTCTCCCTTTAATTTTTGGCGCATCAAGCTCGGGAGACGCGATTATCGTCGCCGGATAACATTTACTTCGCGTCGAACTTTCGACTGAACTGGTCGCGCTTACTAAAGGCACTATTACAGCCTTTACACGTGATACCGATACGCGCAATTTTATATAAAGTATTGTGAAACAGTTTGCTAATTGGTTTTTGTTATTAATAAATTGTTCAACGTTAAACCTTCTCTATCAAAGCCTTTATTGAGATACTCCTCTCCAAAGAATCCTGGACTGGCACACATATGGTGTGAGATCAAATTCACGTAAAAGGGTAAAGGCGGCACCAATAAACAAATTGTAAATAATAATAAAAAAATGAAATAAAATTGGTCAGTTATTGAGAAAAGATTTAAATGGCTTCACGGCCCATGGGTACATTAACTATTACTAACGCTTATATAATAGTAGAAGAGGTGTTATAACTTTTACCCCTAGAACACACGTTTCCCCAATAAATTTTCTCTGCAGCCATAATCTTTGAAAATCCATTTATCTCACCTTGGGCGTTAATGGATTAAGATCAATAGAATATATTCCATTTAATTTAAAAATTATTTAAAGATTTTTAATAATATATAACTAAACAAATTTATGTTACCTCCAAACGAAGATGAAGTAGCACTATTTACTCCAAATGTGGGAGTAGTCGTGGTGTTTCCAAATAAACTTCCAGGACCTGAACCATTTGGCTTTGAATTAAAAAGAGAAGTATTACTTCCAAAAACAGGTGGAGCACTGGTTCCGAAACTAGTTGTTGGTATAGTCTTTCCAAAAGCTGACTGACCGAAAGGACTATTTTGGGCAGCAGCGTTAAACCCTAAAACCACAATTTAAGAATAAATTAGAATTTATGAAAAGTGAAGTGTGGCAAACATAATAAAATATTTTGTGTACCAAAAGAAGGATTTCCTGTTTGTCCAAACATTGCTATGTTCAAGCAGATAATCAACTACTTTGTTAGAAATTAGAAAGCTTCAATCTGAAATATAAGAATAAATAACATAATTAGTATGTAACACTTTATAAATGCAGGTACATAAATAACCTCTTATATGTGTGCGTGAGTGTATAGGGTGGTGGGGTCTCTGTGTGTGTGTGTGTTGTGTATGTATGTGTGTGTGCTCGCGCATCAAAGGAATACCAACACCTAATTAAGTTAAATAACTTTTTAAAAAACAGCCTATCTCAGCTAAGTTTAAACACTTCTTGTTTCGGACGGCCTCTGCGTATCTTCGTTTATTTTAAAAATTCACATTTTTTGGCTAAGCGAAAGTTTTGAAATATCTCTGAATAGAGATAGCGCTTTCAGAGAAATTGCATAAGACGAAAGAGAGATCAAAAATCGTCTAGGCGAGAGTGGGGAGCCTTTTCTAGCGAAAAGAAATGTCAAAAAAAAGGGTCACCTAGGCGGCAGCAACGGTCTTTGATGGTGCGCGAGGGCCTGATGCCGGGGGGAGCGGCGGTCTGATCTGGCATGCGAGAAGAGAAGAAAGAAAGAAAGTATCAAATAAAATTGTGTAGCTGAATATTTGACTGACTAGATTCGCGAATTAGACGTAAAAGCGTGAACGCGTCACAAGATACAACAAAGAGTTTAAATAAATCGATTTTTTTAATCGAAGATGAAACTACTTATTTGCCTCCTTATCCTCACCCTGTTCACTTCTTTACGCAAACACTTTTTTGCTTCTTGAATTTTGATTCCGCCGTCCTGCACAAATTAAAAATAAAAAAAAAAAACGTTTGAGTAAGGGATTATATAAACCTAGCTGAGATAGGCTATTTTTGAAGCCGCTTTGGGATAGGCCGTTCTCGAAATCTCTGGCAAGATAGGCCATTCTCATACACGATGGCGAGTTCGGCCGTTCTCGAAAACTCTGGTAAGATCAGCCGTTGTTCAGTTCAGATGTCAAAATTTAAGTAGTGAAGTTTTTTTATTTTTAACCGTATTAAATTCGTTAAAAAAAAACATATTTTTAACCAAAATCAAACAAGATGTGGGTTTTTTAAACTGGGTTGGTTCTAGCATGTCTATGAATTTAAAAAAGTTGGGTGTTTGCAGTATTCCCGTCTTTTTAATATTTATTATGATTACAATTATATTCCATAAAATAACACGCGTATCAAGTTTTCATACGGGAATGCTTGTTTTTTTTAAAGAAGTCGGCACATCCGAGGAAGGTAAGCAACCGCGAGCAACAAATTCGAAACGAAAATATTTAAATCCACCTACCACACAGGCCACAAAAGTCAATAAGCGAAACCTTTTTTAAAAATACGTCGGCTTAATAGAGGAAAGCGAGCGAAAACAAGGATCTATTAATAAACAAGACCCTTGAACTACTCTTTCTGTGGCATCGGAGGCTTTCAAATAAAAAAAAATATACTTTGAACATCGAAGAGAGGTGAACCACAGCGTTTGAAATTTTGAACTGTGCTACTCTTCGTTGGTAGCATAATGGTCACCAAATCTCTCTTGAAAAGAGTGATGACTGAATGTTTTGAAGCCGTTAATAAAGCGATTTTTTAGTTTCTTTTTAGTAAATTAGTTTATTTGTACCAGACAAAAATTATTATACATATAATTTACATATTCGTACACTTAATCCTAGATTCGCATTACAAAGCAACAACGCCACAAAATACATCTTTATTTCCTTCACAGATAATCAGCCCAGCTTCCTCCTATAGGGAGTGACGTCACAAAAAATGTTAAGAATACTTAAGAGCAAATATAAAATTGAAAAAAATATGATTAAATGCTATGAAAAATGTTCAGAAAAAAAGTATTCTTAACATCTTTTGTGATTTTGCTTTCTGGCTGAGCTAAAAATCGATTAAAATGCCGAATTTTAGTACGTAATTAACTACTGATATGTCCGATATTGATAGATTTTTTGCTATAATTCAATACTTGTAGAAAGCAAAATCACATGTACGGATTGTCTGACACGCGACGACCATATGTCCATACGTTGCAACACCTGCGGCATACGCGAGCATGTTTTTCGAGAAAACATCATAAAGCAATTCGTCGAATTATACATTCGTAAAAAATCAGCGTTTGAGCATATTATGTTCATCACGCATAATGCCAGCGGTTTCGATGCGCAGTTTATTTTGAAGTACTTGGTCGAAGAGTGTAAAAATGCGAATCCTCAAGTCGTGCTGAATGGAAAAAAATATCGTTTTGCTACAATACGGCCGTACTAAATTTATCGACTGTCTCAACTATTTTCACATGCTATTAAGTTTATTACCCGAAATTTTTGGTCTGCTGCCGTGCGCGAAAAAAGGTTATTTTCCACATTAATTTAATACACCAGAGAACGAAAATTATATCGGAGCTCTACCTGCTGAGCATTTTTACTCGCCAGATTCTATGTATGTTAAAGAGAAAGAAGCATTCTACGCGTGGTATCTGGAAACCCAGCATGTTTGTTTTCGTTTTTCAAAAATAAATACTAGAATACTGTCGTATGGATGTGGAAATTTTGCGGCGTGCGTGTGTGACTTTTCGAGAAATATATCTGAATGTAGGTAAAATTTGTCCATTCGTTGAAGCGACAACTATAGGGAGTGCATATTCTCGTTACTGCGATACGGACTCGTGCATTTTTGTGAAAAATGAAAATGATCCTGACGAATACGAGCCGCGAATAGGTAATCTCTTAGGTGCTATGACATATGAATTAAGGAGTTATGGCGAGGGTACATACATAGAAACCATGATGTCTGCAGCACCGAAATTTTACGCTTTTCGGGCTATCACACCGGGCACCGGAGGCACTGTAGAATGTTGTAATAGAATGTTGTATCTGTGCCAAAATCTTTTTTACAAGGGCTCGAATCAGCGCGATCTGTCGCTAAATTCGAATTACATTGTGCTCTTCAAGAATCCGATCGATCGCGCTCAAATACAGTACTTGGCGCGGCAAGTATATCCGGAAGATCCTAAATTTCTCCAAGAGGCGTACATGGATGCGTGCAGCCGACCGTGCAGTTACTTGCTTTTGGATTTGAAGCAAGATACGCTGGACGAGTTTCGTTTTCGCACGTGCATTTTTTCCGATGATCAGGTGCAATACGCATACGTGCCGCGCAAAAGTCGATAAACTATTGTTATTAAAGAAGGTGAGCGCCGCATGTCAAAAGCAGTCTCTCAGGATAAGCAAATATCGCGTTGCGAGCCACGCAACGTTTGCGGATGACATTTTTCAAAGAAGCACGTTGCACTTTTGAACGCTCTATGCCACGCGAGCGCTCAACAACGCACCGCTCTGTTACGGACTGCCGATAAAAATCTCATAAAGTGTATCTGCGAGTGCGCACTCAACGTTTTGCACGGTGTAGTGGAAATAAAGGAAAATCAAAACCGTCGTCTAAAGCACAAAAAAGTTTTGAGAAAACTCATTGACATAGCGCCAGGTACTGAAGATAAACAAATTTGGAAACGCAAAAAACGTGCAATAATTCAGAGCGGTGGTTTTTTCTAAACACTGCTTCTCAAACCGCTCATCAGTACGATTTTTTCAAAAATTTTACGCTAACAACATGGAACACGCGCGGAAAATGATTATTGTACCGGAGGCGATGGCCGAGCTTTTACAAAATACAGGACAATCTACACCGATGCAGCAGCAGCACCCGCTGCCAGCGCCGCCACCATGACACAAAAATGTACGAGATTCTTAATTCAAAAAAATTTATCAGTGAAGAAGAAAAGTGTAAAAACTACTTGCAAGTACTGCGACGATTTCTGTTTTTTAAGGAAAGCGAACAATTCGTCGAAGAGCCTCGCGATGAGAATCTCGCGACGCCACTCTCAGAAGAAACTATTGTCGAAAGTGTGCCGAAAATTCATCAGAAAAAGGCACGGTTGTTACTGAAAGCTACTGGCAGGCTAACGAGCCTGATCGTCTCAAATGGAATAATACGGGAAGCGTTATCATAGACGGTAGCCTCGTACCTCAATCAAATGTCGCAGATTTACTGAGCGATGTATTCGTAAAGCCAAAAAAAGACAGCCAGTACGATCCACCTGTTGGTCAGTTTCAATTTGCAAAGTTTATCGCCAGCTCCGAAACACCGAATGAATTCGTCGGGAATACTCACGTTTCGAAAATGATTAGACAAATATCGACTCGAATAAAGGCGGGGAAACGCAAAAGCACGACTACAGTAGCCACGTCACTGCCGCCGAGTAAAGTCAGACACGAACCGCAGCCGCCAAGGCGATCGACGCATAAAAAAAGATGGTTAAATCTGCCGGTATGAAGTTTGCGGAACAGTACTACGAACCCGGCCACGAGGCTGGTTACGCCGGTGCTCGAAATCTTCTCCGCGATAATGCACGAGGCAAATCTTTAACGAGCAAAGAGAAGGAACGCGTTTACGAATATCTGAGTAACCAAAACACGTACACGCATCATCATCCGATACGCAAAAAATTTTCAAGATTACATTATAACGTCACCAACATTGACGCCGTTTGGGAGGCAGATTTGTGTCAATGGACATCGATCAAAGATGTGAATGACGGTTTCGTTTACTTACTCGTCGTCATAGATGTTCTCAGTAAATTTGTATGGGTCGAGCCATTGCGCGATAAAACAGCTCTGGCAGTCGCCATGGTCATCGAAAAAATTTTCAAACCATCCGGTAATCGTGTGCCTCAGTGTTTATAAACGGACAAAAGAAAAGAATTTACAGGTAGCGGTGTTCAAATAATTCTCAAAAAATACGAGATTTCTTTTCGCACCGCTCAAAATCCAGATATCAAAGCGGCCGTAATTGAATGCGTGAATCGTACGCTAAAAGTGCATATGTGGAGATATTTTACTCACCGAAATACCAAACGTTTCATTGACGTGACACAGAAAACTGTCGGCGCATACAACAAGACGATTCACACATCTATGAATATGAGACCTGCCGACGTTAAACTCTACAACGCGTACAAAGCCCGCAAAAACATGGGACAGCAGCGCCACTCTCGAGAAAAGAAGCATCCGATACAGCCTAAATACCTGATCAGCGACAAAGTGCGCATCAGTCGGTCCAAGGGTACCTTTTCGAAAGGATTCGAAAAAAAATTAAGCGAGGAAATTTTGAAAATCAAACGTGTTACACAGAGGCAAGATATCTACACTTACGAATTGGAGGATATTAATGGGGAAATCTTTGACGGCTTCTTTTACAACGAGCAATTGGTGCGCGTAGGTGCTGCACGTATGCTACCCTATCAAGAATTCAAGATTAAGCGTGTAATTAAAACCAAGGGTTGTGGAAATAAAAAACAACTGTTTATTAAGTGTTTGGGATATCCCGATAAGTTTAACCCTTGGATAAAGGCAAACGATGTCAAAGGCGTTTAAACTATGAATAACGCCGACGAATTTTATCTTGTGCTACCGAGTAACAGCAGCATGGTCTATTTTCCCGATAACGCAACAACTTGCTTCACCACGCATCTGAGCCGCGAAATAAGACTGCCGGGCGATTGGCGACTGACGTGGGTCTAGCCAAAATTCACGTACCGCGTACCGTTATGCAAATGCAAGAATCCGAGGTGTACTACACTTTCAAACTGGACAGTGAGACCAGCAAAACAGGCGACGATCAGTGCTACAATTTTCCTCAAGGAATATACGAGACCGTGTAACATCGAATTCAGATGTAAGCAATAACGTGGGTAGCAGACCCGCCTGTTTGGCACGCGCTGTGCCCGATCAGCTTTACGTTTATACAGATATATGCACACCGTACATGGTCGGCGATATGCAAGCAGCACTTTTGCGCATAGTTGCCTTTGAAAACTCAAATTAGAAATTCGGTACATACATGGCTAAACAGTTTGCACCGACCCATTACATTCCACTGCTGCAAAACTCTTTCCAAAATATCGTAATCGATATAAGAGATCAGCACGGAAAAAAAATACCATTCGAGTACCGGACACTGACGGTTCCGCTTCACTTTACACTGAGAAAAAAAAACAGTTGCGTTTGCTGTAGCTACTTCAGTAAACCTGGAGGCGGCACCCGTTAAGTCGATGCTACTGAAGACTTCAGTAAAACCTAACCTAAAAAAAGTTTACTAGTATGTTGTAGTGTGAGACACGAGAGACTGAGAGAGAAAGAAAGAGATATATTGCGAGGATTTTCTAATGTGGGATTTTTATGTTGTTTTTTTATTCGTAGACTGGTGGTGGATATGTAACAGATTAACTCTAACACAATAATATAATATAATAACAATGCAAGAAAGATTTTATTATTATTTGTAAAAATTGGACAGTACAATTTTGAGAACAAGTGATAGCTTGAATTAACACAAACCTCAATTGTAGTGTCTCTCTCTCCCATCGGGTTCCATTGGGTAAAACAGCGCTCATCATGGGTAAGCGGGTAAAACAGTGACCATTATGGGTAAAGCAGTTACTATCATGGGTAAACGGCTAAAACAGTGACCATTATTGGTAATACAGTGATGATAAAAAAGCAGATCCCGTTACCATCCGTCGGTATTCGGTGGCGCAGAAGTCGCATGGCGCAGTAGCAGTCTTGCCTCTATTACTTATATGATGAAAATGCATTAAAAAGTACGTCATAAAAATAGATGAAAAAAAGTTTATGATAAAAATGATTTATATAAATTAAGAACTTTAAATTCATAAAAAATAACATTAGATTGGAGTGCGTGGTTGCACGGGTTGCGGGATTGTATATAACACATATATACACACAAACATACAATCGTATACATATACAG
>UCOJ01002563.1:0-10796 GCA_900474305.1 Cecidostiba fungosa
AATGTATATAGTAAATGTGTGTGCGTGCATGCGCGTATCTGCGTGCATGCGCGTATGTGTGTGTGTGTGTGTGAGAGAGAGAGAGAAAGGGAATATGTGCGCGTGTGCGCATGTATGTATGTATGTGAGAGTATGTGTGTGTGCGTGCGTCTGCAATTTTAAAAGATGCAAAGCGCGTTTAAAGTTGCTGATATAATTATCAAAAAACGTACACTTGTCACAAAAGTCACATTTCATTTTACAAAAGCTATCTACAAATAAGTTAATTAAATAACTTTGTAGGATAAGAACTAGTTATATTTACGTTTTTAAAATAAGGTTATAAATCCAAATCATCGTCAAATTCGCAACCTCCAGAGTAGTCACCAATCTTTCTAACAAAAACAAGGTCAAAAGAGTTTACAACGTTCAGCACGAAAAGCCCTCGTGCAAACGTCGTTCATTATAGTCCATCGTTGTACTTCCATTTCTTTCTGAGAACGCTAAAGAAGTAGAAAAACGGAACAGTAGAAATTTTTTGTCTCTTTCCTCGCAACTCGATGTTCTTGTGGATACTTTCCAATTAAAGCTCACCAACGGCTCTCAGACCAAACTTGCTCATGGAACGTAACTCCATTGCACTTCTTCTTGGCAGCAGGAAGCAGGTGTAATTACTTGACCCTGTCCGACCCAGTCGTCGTTGTCATTGTCGTCGTTGTCGTCGTCGCCTCATTGCCGCTCTCTCGTTGCGTTAGTCGAGAGCTCAATCGCAACGCAGATTGATTTACAGCGCTATTGTACAGGAAAATACAAGCGCCTTATACATTATACCGTTAAAATATTATTATATATAAATGAAGCTTTTACAAAATAGCCAAATAAGCTGCAAGTTATGCCTTTTACATTCAATCTGTCAGGCTTTTATTTGAAAGGTGCATGTGATTTGTAAATAAAAGAAAGAAGTGCGGTAATTCTTTCTTATATTCTAAGCGTTTATATTGCGGCAGTATATTCTTATCTTAGATTATTCTAATAAGTTCGTGGAAGTGACGCAATTTTATATGTCGCGTGAGTTCAACGCGTTGTTTTAATGAGTAAGAAATATGAGATTGAGATTACACTAACTTGATTTAAAAGTGATTCACACGCTAAATTCTACTGCATTTTCAACATGCGTTTTTAATTCAATTACATCTAATTCTTATGCTTAGAATTTGAAGATAAGAAATGTTGTCGTTTGGATACACAAAACTTTAAGTGTACAATTTATTCTATTTTTAATGATTGGTTTTAAGATAATTGTCAAATAATTATCTTGGGCTCTTGATTTCAGATCGAATAATATTATTCTCATCATATTTAGATTACTGTTTTTCTGTCAAAAAAACGCAATGTAATTTTAATATAACTATGCGAGGTTTCGTGTCAAAAGAAGGGCACCTTAGTATCGCTTATATAAGCACGAAAAACGTATAAATCAATACATGCGTTACAAAAAATTTCGCAAAAAATATGGTTTGCCCCAAAAGGATAACTGAGCTTTTTGACCTCGTATGATTGCAGTACTCCTCTTCGCGACTAGTACTCCAAACACCATAGACCACATTCGATCTAAAAAGCCCACTTGCATGACATCCTTGGTACACAATATACTATTTATCTTCTTTTTTTAAATGTGACTACCATGAAAACATTATAATGAAGGTTTTTACATATTCCAGAAAGATCAATACGCATACTAGCACTAATTAAACCGCCCACAGTCGGTTCTCTATGCATCTTCAAACCACGTTAATAATTACAAAAAGCTAAAAATAGCTTCGTTCTAACTTTGCTCTTTATAACGAATACCATCGTTAACTCTTCTACATTGACGTTGCTGAAACTATATTTTAAATCTCGTTTCTTGCTGACAAAGACCGACGTATAAAAACAGCGCACAAAAACGAGGAAAAACCAGCTCTTATAAAAACTAGACAGAAATAATAATAATAAAAAAAAGACGACAGAATGTCTCGTCCCTCTCGACGAATGTTTTTGTTGGAGCCCACAAAAGCTTGACTTATATTAAAAAAAGAATGTTTAGTAGTTCAGGTACCTGCACAAAAAACCGCATTGAAATACGGGTTCACGAGCCCTATGTCAAGCAGTCGAGACCGGCAACGATTACACATTTTCATAATCATTCGTCCGATGCTGTTTACTCCTTCTTCTTCGAATACGCATGTGATATGATGATGATGTACAAAGAGATATGGGAGGAGACAAAAGCGCTGCGACAGCAGTTCGGGCGGGTAAGCTAACCTTTGACACGTAAACTTTCAACAAGCAAGTAATACGCATCGTGAACGCTCGTTATCTGCAATTGCAGTTATGAGACTGCGCTTCCAGAAGTTTCCTTCTCGCGTTCTCGTATTAGTGTCCATGTTGTTGTATAGTAGTTACTGGCCAATAATATTATGTCGATTTGTTGGAACGCACGCTCCAACCAAAGTTATCTTTGATAAACTGTTACAGCCGGAGTTATTCTGTACAGAATATAAAAAACTAGCTGCGTTCAAGGAATCTGTTATGACAAAGTAGATAAAAATAAGTACGCATTGAATTTACGCGACAAAGTATGCTATAAATATTATATTACGTAACATTCCTGTTTTTCTAATAACGTTATTTTCTTTGTTGTTCTTGAGTTCTGCTCACGCTCGAGCAGCAAATTTCCAAAAGTGGCATTTTTAAAATTTTCAACTATTATCCTAAAAAAAAGATAAATGGAAGTTTGTGTCTGCATTCATAAACTATAAACCAAGTAAAATCAAGAGTTGCTGTCTCATTTGTCAGACATTCAATCGCATATAATGCATTATTCACCGTGGGAGTAATAATAATAAATAATTTTGTCTTATACCTGGTAGATAGGTGCTTTTGTTTAATTATTGATTCCTTAATAATATGTCCAAATCACGCATATTATTGTTAACTGAAAAAGGGGTTTACTGTGGCCGGTTTATATCTTACAATAAGTGGAACATGCAGGAAAACCTTTTCAGACAATAGAACGTAAAAATAGAAAACAACCTTTCAATTCAAAAACAAAAAGCGTTGAAATGGGAAGTTACGAGTAATTAAAAATACGGTAAAAATTCATCGAAGACGCCGAATTTTCCATTTTTACAAGATCCAAGATTTTTATTTATTTTCGATGAATATTTACCTTAATTGCTTATAACTTTGCTCAGGAGTATATCTTTTCAACGCAAAATATATATGCGCATGCGTATATCAGTTTATAGATTTTGATCTAATCTGATATTTTATTCCCTCGAAACGGAAATGAGTACGATCGATTTGAGAATACTCCATCGATTTGAGATTTTAGAAATATATTAAAATAAAATCGATTAAAATAAAAGACTTTAGGATATTTATATGGCATACGTTTGTAGGTATGTTATTATTGTTCGTTTTGCAAGGTATTTATTTTCTGTACGATCAAGCGATCAGTAAAAAATAATGAGAAAACTTTCGGCCCAAAGACTAAAAGAATAGCGCTTCTCTACCCTTTACTGCGATTCGTCTTTTTTTTGCGATTCTTTACTACGGCGTCGTCAAGTAAATGAGCTAAAGCACTTTGCGTTTCCGTGATACTTGCAGTGCTCTTTGTTGAACATCTTTCGTTCGGCTCGATAAGAAAATCATTTATCCTTGTCGTTTCAATTATATAACGATCTTGAGCTGCAATCGTTTCAAATTATCAGCAGTATTACCATTTAAAGTGATTGTTAATTAAAGAATACGTAGAGAATCGAGAGATGTCTCTTTTTCGCACTTTTATTAGCATTCAATAAAGTTTTTATAGATTTTAAATGGCTTTGCTTTCGTTAGGATAAACCCTACCAAATATATTAAAGTATTGTAATCTTTCTTAATAGTTTCTTAAACTTAAATACTCTTTTAAGATCAAATGATTAAAAAGGTTCTTTTTTATAATATACGGGATTAACAAAAATACGTTTTTACAATATCAATTTTGATTTTAAATGCAAATAAAATCCTTCATAACCATGCAGTATTTGCTGCCGTGAATACATAAACAAAATTTAAATCTCCAATGATAACTCGAGATACAACCTTACCACAACTTCTAATCATCGCGAACAGTCGAGCTCAAAATTCATAAACGTTGTGTACTAATTTGATCTTTACGCATCAGTGCTTGTATCTCATCGCAAAGTTAGCTTTTCACATAAAATTTCCATAAACATGCACTCTATATGTGTGCATGTATATTTAACGGATTTTTCCTATTTGCAGACACATTGAGCCTGGGTGACCGACCGATGGATACAGCAGAGCGGCACTCGAGTGTGAGTAGACCGCGACAGCAGTTGCTCGACACCACGGCCAGTCAAAAGTCAAAAGTCGAGCCAGGCTTCGACCTACTGCAGCCGACCAATGTGACGGCTCTTGTTGGCAAGACGGCCTATCTCACGTGCAGAGTTCACAATCTCGGTGACAAGACGGTAAGTTACAAACCTTACGAGACTAGGATGCTATTGAAAATGAATAAAATATAATGGCACGGGAATAAGATAATAATTATGTGTATGCAAATGTCTTCAAGTAATAAAATAATATAAGTATTTCGATACGGATGTGGAAAGTGATTATTTACTTCATGTGACGTTTTTTGCATGAGCGAAGCGAGAGAAGTCACATGAGCTAAAAATCACCTTTCACGCCAGTATCGAACCATATTTTATATCACGAGAGCCGAATAATCATATTATATAAAGTTATGATTTGAAGGTTAGAGTGGTATAAAATTATGCACAGACATTCAGGAACTTAAGTTAAAAGTAAAATTTATATTTTATTAAGTAAATTATGCTGCTATAGAATTCAAGTATCATACATCTTTTGCATTACTTTAATCAACTGTGACCTTATTATTTTTTTTAAGAATAATATAGATATAATTTCTGTAACAGAATGAAGCATGAAGAAAATATGAATTTAGGATAAAACTTTTTATTCTTATCCGGAGGGAAATCTGAAAAATTGATACCTTCCTTTGTCGGTTTTAAAAGAAACGTGTCAGTCTATTCAAATTTACGGATCAATAATTTCAGACCATAAACATTTCTACAAAAGTAAAGCAGTGTTCTATTTGAAGATATAAGTGAAAACAATGAATTTAGAAGATATAAAGGATATCCGATATTTTTTAATTATTTATAATAACGTACGTATAGATATAACGTATAAACGTTCGTAGATCATGATTAAAATTCTGCATATTTTTGTAAATTATGGGGTCCCAGTACTAGTGAAGGGTAAATAGTCGACAAAATGCTGCAGTTCCTTGATAAAAAATTCAACATATTCTGGGCAGAATGTCTGATTAAAGCATGTTAAAATTACGTTTATGTAGAAATTCTGAAAATGCTCTGAACAGAATTTCCAGTTATACATTATTTTGAGATTCTGTCGAAATTCTGCTTTTGTTTATTTATTTTTATTTACACAAATATAATCTCTTATAACATAACTTCTTACCCGTTTAATCAATAGATCAACAAAAGCTGAAACATTCGCGCGTTACCGAGCCTGATCTATTCTACTGAAAATAAATCAATGTATAGAATTCGTTTTATTCTTCTACTTGCCGTGCGATCACACTGAAACCTTTTTCGCACATACACTAGCTTACTCGCAAACAACGAATAACACATCTAAGATGTGGTAATTTACGAAGTTTTTTTATTATACTTACAAGCTATTATTCAATAAGGGTAATGAAAACGTAGTTGGCTCGTGTTTTACTAAGCGTTTTGTTACTGTTACATTTATATTCTTATAATAAATAAGATATAAACTCCTATATATTTTCATTTTTATAGAATGTAAAGGTCGCAGATCGAAGCATGAAGAAAAAATTAAAATCTTTATAACTTTTTATAAAATTACTCAATTATAGATCGATATTAATAAACTATAATAAAATAAGTATTAAATTATGAGCAATAATAATTGGTAAAAAGTCAATACTTATTCTATTATTTTTCCTAATATTGGCATAATTTAGAACTTTTATAACTTCATAAAGCATACATTTAATTCCTCACGGTTCAGTCTATATTTAGTTTTATAACTGCATAATATGGCCATATGGGGCCAATGCATGTATGCGCCAATTAAATATAGGTATACGAATATTGTGCGACATATGTGAAGAGCTATGTAGAATATGGATGGATACGGAAAAGCGCGAATCATTTCTCCAGAGAATCGACTTGACGCTCTCGCCGTTAAATTCACTTTGAATGCGTGAATTTAACTGCTAATGTTATTCAGTCGTGCATTGGGTAAAGCTTCGAGTCCGAAAATGTGGAAGAGTTTCGAGACTAATTTGTGTCGTTCGAATAATTGCGCACGCTGTTGGAACTTTCCAGTAATGTTCGCTTTTGGTTTCCCGTCCAGCTTTCCTCCTCCCTTTTTTAGATCTGCGTTTCTGCAGGCTGTAATTTGTAAATATATTCACGTGGATGGTTAAATATAATTTTCGCTTGAATTATCGAGTTTTTGAATTAACTTTTCGAATTCTAACTAACTGATGCCAGAAAATGTATTCATTTTCATATACAGTTCAAATTTCTTGCTATAAACAATTCAAGTACAATCAGATGCTCAATAGTAACAGAATTCATTGGCGCGTAGTCTTCCTAGCTCATTTATCGTTCCACTAATAAATATAATAATATTTCAATATCAAATATAATCATTATAACTTACAAAATATATGTTTGTATTTTTGCATTTTTTAAATATTTTCTAATGAAAAATTTTAGAAAAAAGATTTAATATATTTCTTTTGCAAGATTATATTTACATGAAATCGTAAAATAAAGAAATCCATATTTTGAATATGAAACTAAATTAATATTAAAAACTGCTTTAGAAAATATGAATATGAACCACAAATTTGTTATTATCAAATATGTTATGTCCTACTATATTTTAGTTCTCAATGTGACAAATAAATAAATAAATAGATAAAATAATAAAGTTATTTTCCATCTATAACAGTTCATCTTTTATAGGGAGATGGCGATTATCTCTAATTGAAGATTGTAGGCTAACTTCAGAGAATTAGGTCGATATAGTTTGCTCTATTGGTCGAAAAAAAACTAAGATGACATATGTATGTATAAGATAAAGACCTAGTTTTTTTGAAATCATATCCTATTACATTATGAGATTTTGATGCAGATCCATTTTTGAAATACTAATATAGTAATATAAAATTTTTCAGAAAAATATAATCTTAAAATCTTTTGCTAAATACGTTGTAATATATCGTAGTAAAAAAATGTAAAAAAACCTTTTTTTCTATTGAGTAAAAAAATTGTCATAAAACAAAAATTTGAATTCACCTATTGCAAGAAAAAAGTTCTATGATAGATTTAGAATTCAGCACGTACGAACTGATCAGATCTTCGCACACACATATCTAAACATCCATACAAATATTTTTCATATATATAATGTATTTCAAACCTAAGAACACCTTTTTAATATGATTTTAATAAAGCTTGAAATGTTAATAATTACTTTTATGTCGACCATTTACTATAAAATATACGACATAAAGAAATTTTTGGATAACAAATGCATAAATCTACATTTTTATCGGATACCAATTTTTCTCATTAATTTCTGCCATTGCACCTTTAAAGTAATTTTCTTTTTTAATACTTGCCTCTGATCGGTCGCATTGGCGCCTCATTCAGTCGTCGCTTGTCAGTCCCAAGAGGAGATGAATCTACTTTGTAAAGACCGAGAAAAAAGTGGGAGAGAGAGAAAGCTTCGAGCACGACGACTGCGACGATTTGCCTGGGAATAATCGAGTTTTCTCCGGGTCGATTGGGACGTTAAGCGTCCGTTGCGTCGCCAGCGGTGGCAAGTGCGGGTAAACTCAATTTGATCCAGTCATGCGCGCGCGGGAGTCACACACACACACACACACACACACACACACACACACACACCCACACACACACACACACACATGAATATAACTATTACTAAATACTCATTAAATTATTTATAATTAATTTATTTTATCATTACGTACTATATTTTTTAATATGCGATCATATGCATATCCCGCAATAAATATAAAAATGTATTAACTTAAAAACTTAAATATATATGATTTTTATTTACCGTGTTTTGATAAATACAAGATAAAACACTGTATTATTTAAATATAATTATTCATTTCTATTAAATAAATTTAAAATTATAATATTGTATTGTGATGTTGCACTTTTTTAATCACATAAATCGTCTCGCAACTACCATATACACTGTCTCTACAATTAATATTCTTCTCCAGACAATTACATCTAAGAGGGGGACAAACGCTATTCGAAAGGAAGGTATTCGCCTGGCGTGGCAGAAAGGAGAGTAATAGGTTTAACAGGTTAGTTTATGCTGTAATTTGTATATATGTATTTTCGAAGATTTCTATCATCACCCGAGTCCTGATAGTGGACTACAAATTGGTATTATTTTCCAGTCAGCAAATAAATACACGACTTCAACGAGTAATCGCGAGCAAACCAATATTTCTTAATTAATAATGTCGACGCTAACAACTAATTTCGCGATACGTAATTTCAACTATGGAACTTGGAGGTATCTAACAATCGCGAAGGCAAAATAGAAACGCGAACAACTCAATTTAACACCGACTCGTCTAATGGCGTCGCGTCCATCCAAAATGACGCGGCGTCACGATGGCTTCATTTTGCTAGATTCTCCTCAAGGATCCTCTCACCCATCAATGACCTGGCTTCCTTTAGAGATGAAACCTGTAATCCGCGAAAATACCCGAGAAACGAATTTGCGGAACCAAAGGGTCATATGGCCCGAGACTTTATCTCTAGGGCGTCGCTACGCACGTCGTTAAGACTGTAGACGGCAGTTACTCCTGCTCTCGTACCGCTATATAGCCGGAGAATTACTCTCAACGGCGTCGCTTTCGTTGTACTCAATTTATAATAATTGGCGTTACCGATTGTACTTCGTCCCCTTATAGAGTCGCAATTGGCGTGAGCCTCCACGTTACTTACTTCCAAACTGCAGACTCGTTCAACGAAATCACGGCTTTACAAAAATCACGCTTCTATTCGCGGCTTCTTCCTGTCGAACTCACAACAAAAATCGCCTCGTCGACCGGGTTAAGGTAAATGCGGCACTGAAGCTAATAACTAAGGCGACCGACGCGGTAGACAGCTGCTAACAGAGTGAACGAGAGGAAGCGTTCGTCCCCGCGCTGCCTCGTGGCTAATCTCGTGTCCGTCGAATCTTGCACTCGCGTTGTTGATTATAATCAATTTATAACAACTATGAAATTAATCTAAAATTTTTAATTTATATTGATCAATCAAAAAAAAATCCTATTAAAAATTATTATTATAAAAAACCACGTAATGTTATCACATGGAATTACTATTTGTAGTAATTCCATGTCGCATGTAAAAAGAGATAAAACATTGTCTTTAATTCAATTATAATTTACTTTTTTTAATAGGAATTACTCTAAAATAAAACTTTTTTTATGTAAATGTGTACAAATAATTATTCAATATTGATAAATAGATTATTATATCATTACCTATAATAATATATAATTAATTTATATATAATCAAATGATTATTTGTGTTTCTGTTCCATATCGTTTCTGCATTATTATGTGTTATTCAAAAAAATAGAATTATAAAGAAAAATTGAAATTAAGTTTAATCTAAGTTTAAGTTTAATTTAAATTGTTTACGAAAATTTTGCAATTGTATTTTAGTTTGAATTTCAATCTAAAAAAGCTGCTTGTGCTGTTGATTGTGTTTTTGTGTTCATGCTCAGATTATAATGGATTGTTTTCTTATGCTCTGTATAATTTTTGCATTATTATGTGTTATTAAAAAAAAATTAAAAAAAAAAGATGTTTACTAACAATTTTGCAATTGTATTTTAGTTTAAATATGAATCTCAAAACGCTACTTGTGCTATTGCTTGTATTCATGTTCAAGAATATGATGAATTATATTACCTATATTTAAAATAAATTTTACATAAACAACATTATCATCTTTTAAACTGGATGGTAATAGATTGTTTTTTTTTTTTGCGAAAATCTAAAATTATTTTCGTTATAAGAGTAATGTTAGTAGGAATTTCATATAAATAAGAAAACTGTAACTTAATAATTTCGTTGTCATAAAAAATTTCATAAAGTTCAATGAGTGAATTTAATTTCAGTAACTCCTCTTCATTATATTCTTTCAGTAATCGTTGTAAATAAATATCATAATTTGCTTGATCAGTTTTATATTGTTCTATTTGACGATTTAGTTCGCGTAAATATTGTCTGTGTCCATAATTTTCCACTCCAACCAAAGAATTTTCAGCTGGATCCCATTCCATTGTTACTATACTAAAATAATCAAAAAATTTGCATAAAACCTAAATTGCGATTATGTTAATAAAAAATTTCTATCTAAACTACATTTTCAATTTTTTCACCTGTGATAATTTCTGCTTCGATATTATACTTAAATAATTTTGTAACTTTTAATCGCGTACCATTGCATAAACCTTCTATTATACTTAAATTTCTTATAAGCATTACAATTGCTCCAATTTTCAAATTAAGTTCATGAGATGGTAATCCTTTACGAATATTATTTAATATTTCAATTGAGAAATTTATATAAATATTACTATCAGATTTGTCAACACCTTTATATGTTGC